>CM050164.1:304478057-304696314 GCA_027410445.1 Discoglossus pictus | reverse complement strand
GAGCTGTCTCCTGGATACTTTGCCACACCCCTCCCTTAGCACTACACCTTCACTCCTGGAGCTTTGTTACTTTTATTTTTTCTTTTAAAAAGTTTATTAGGTTTTGTTGAAGTTTTGTTTGTTTGGTGTTGGGTTTTATGTTTTGGGGGAGAGAAGACAAGTAACATCTTTGTAGGCAGTGGGGGGGAAAACAATTAGATTTTTTGTTGTTAAGGCTTTTTTTTTATATCTGACACAGAGACACAGAGGGGTTAAAAAGCCTCTGTGTTCTCTGTGTTGTTGCAATTAGTCACCTTGCAACAGACCATTAACCCTTCCACTGCCAAGCATCACCTCTCTCTCTCCCTTAGTTTTGTCTCCCTTAGTTTTGTCTCCCTTAGTTTTGTCTTTTTCCCACTTTTATATTTAAAAAAAAAGAAAACAGTAAAGAATCATAAAACAAAAAATAAAAATAAATAAAACAAATAAACTAAAAAAAAAGGGTCTAAACATGAGGGATAAGACCACTAAGAAGCCTCAGGGGTCAAAAGGGGGAATAATGGCCCCTGAAAATCCTAGCTGCAGCACTGCACAGCATAGGCCCCAGGCAGATAAGGCAGCCCCAGCTCCTGGTGGTTCTGCCAGCAGACCTACCCCTGTGGCTAATACCTGGTCACAGGTGGTTTCTGCTGGCCCCAGTAATACCACCGCTGGGGCTGAGGGGCAGATCACTAGGAAGCATGGGTTTAAATGTCAGATGTCTGGGGTCTACAGCATTGATATCTATCTGCGTGCTGCAGCTAACGTCATCAGCCCCTCTGTTATAGTAGCAGCCAGCAAAATGTACGGGAAAGCAGTTTTCTTTACCCGTACGCTGGCTGCTGCTCACATTCTTGTACAGAGAGGCATCACAGTGGGGGGATTATATGTCCCAATAGAACCCCTGGAAGGGTTGGGCACAAAAGTAACACTCTCTAATGTGCCCCCCTTCCTACCTTACTCCCTCCTGCGCCCCCACCTGCTAACCCTAGGGGAAGTAAAAACACCATTTATTAAAATTCCCCTGGGGTGCAGAGAGAGAGCACTTCGTCATGTGCTCTCTTTCAAGAGGCAGGTACAAATGTGCCTGCCTCAGGGCGCAGAAAACATTGAGGGGTCTTTTGGGGTTCCATTTGAGGGGGTGCTCTACAGGATTTTTTACAGCACTACGGAGGTGCAGTGCTATCATTGCAAGGGGTTGGGGCATACACGTAGGAATTGTCCTAATGAAAAGCATCATGCCCCAGCCCCAGCAAATGGCACCTCCGTCAGTACAGCACCCATCCCCGCTGAGCCCATAACAGCGGGGACCTCAAGGGTCATAGCCCCCCCACAGAGCTCAGGCAAGGAGGCCGTTCCTCAAGCCACCACCACGGCCTCCAAACCCCCTTCTTCCCCAAAAAAGTGGTTTCCAGCAAGACTGCAGACACGGGGAAAAAGGGGAAGAATGTCACCGGTCCTCCCAGTGTCACAGCTGCATCTCCCAAGTCCCAATCTGCCCCCATCATAATTACATCAGTTAGTGTGGGGGCACAGTGTAAGCAGAGGGATAATAAGCCCTCTGCAGGGGAGGCAGCTAGTGGCAGCTCCTCTTCCAGGAGTGACGTCCCCAGGAAGAGGAAGCATAAAACCAACAGGGAGGTTGCTGATAAGTGGGAATTGCTCTATAGTGGAGCACCTCCCTCTAAAAGCAAGAAGAGGAACAAAACATCTCCTCCTCATCCGGTGACATTGTCTGGCCCGGTTATTAAGCTCAGCCAGCCGGTGCCAGACCACACATCTCTCTCTCCAGACCCTATAGGGGTTAATGTGGAAAAGGGTCTGGAGGAAAAGCAGGGGCAAGAGGGTCTCCCAAGTGAGGCAGGGGTAGACAAGAAAGATCAGGTTCTGCCTCTGGCCTTTGAGGGGGGTCCCAACAAAGCCCCTGCTGAATGGGTAGTCAGTGTCCCTGAGGTGCTGAGCTTCAAGGGCACCAGTCAGTCTCCTCCTCCAGTGTCACTCTCTAGTGACGTACCTCGGGCTTTGTTAGAGCCCCAGGCCGAGTCACTACTGGAGGGGGGGAATATAGGCATGACCCCCATTCAGGACCCCATGGATTTGTCTGTCAGGGGGGATGTGGCACAAGGGGAAGTGGAAATGGGGGAGGGTGATAAAACAGGTTTTCCTGTTAACATCATGGGAGAGCCTGTCTACCCTCCTCAGCCGTCCACTGACCCTAACATCGGTGCCATCCAAGCTGAGCAAGCAGCGGTGGGACTGGCAGAGGAGGCATATAAAGCCTCCAAGGCTTCCATTAAGGAAGCCATGCCAGCCACTGCTGTCCAGCCAGCTACCCCTGAATGCACTCCTGAAGCTACAGGGGTGCAGCAGCAATCCAAGGGTCCATTATTTACCTTGAAGGGTGCTAAAGGGACTCCTTCTGTATCATCTAAGAGGGGGTCCCTGAGAATAAAGCTGAGGAAACTGACTCCAGCCGGGGAGGATGGAGTAAAAGCCCTCAGCCAAGAGGAGCCCAGGGGTGACCCACTAGAAGGAACATCAGATTCTGGGTGGGTTATCCCTGTCAAGGAAATAGATCTATTCCTTGAGAGCACCCTTCATGGACAAAAGAAAAGGAAGGTGCGGCTGGCCTGGGAGAGGTGGAAGAATATGTCGTTTATTCTCCACTCTCTCCAGCAATATCTAGTGGTCAGCACTAGGGCCAAGAATTCTGGGACTGCGGAGCATCTCCGCGTCCGGAAATTCTATAAAATGTGCGTGTCCTATCAGCAGTGTCAAGGGTCTGAGGAACGCACAATTCCTGACACGCAGTAATGGCTTTGCACATCAGCACGCTAAATACCAATGGCTGTCAAGACAGTTTCCGCAGGTTCCAGGTACTCTCCTATTTATATCAGGGAGGGTACTCTGTGAGCTTCCTGCAGGAAACTCACACCACTCCAGAGGCTGAGGCCTCGTGGCAACTGGAATGGAGAGGCAGGGTCTTCTTCAGCCACTTCACATCGGCGTCATGTGGAGTGGTGACCCTGTTCTCAGAGTCTTTTCAGCCAGAGCTGCTGCTTGTGAAAGCTGTTATCCCAGGCCGTCTAATCCACCTCCGGGTCCGATAGCAGGGTAGCATTATTAACCTAGTTAATATATATGCCCCTGCTGGAGGGCCCGAGAGAGTGAGGTTCCTCGCCAGACTGTCCCAGTTTTTGGAGACGGTTGACGCAGATGAGTGTTTGGTACTCGGGGGTGATTTCAACTGCATCCTCGACGCTCTGGACCGGAATAGTCCAGAGCCGTACCCGCCTTCTGCGTCAGCCCTGCGGGAGATCATCGCCCGCTTCTCCCTGGAGGACATCTGGCGAGAGCAGAACCCAGGGGCATTAGACGGTTTCACCTACGTCAGGGTGAGAGCCGGTCTGGTGTCCCACTCCCGGATCGACAGACTATATATGTCTAGTAACTATAGGTCACGAGTCGGTTCTTGTGCCATTAGGCTGGCTCCGTTCACAGACCACAACTGTGTGTCTGTGACGGTGGCGCTAACTCCAACAGCGCCACGAGCCACCTATTGGCACTTCAACAATGCTTTGTTGAAGGACCAGGGGCTCGTGACATTGATCCGGGAGTTTTGGACGGACTGGAGGGATTGCAAGGGGGACTTTGCCACGTTAAAACTGTGGTGGGACGTGGGCAAGGTTCATTTGCGACTTCTGTGTCAGGAATATACCAAGGGTGCGAGTGAGCAGCGCGAAGCTAAGTTGGAGTCACTCCGGGGGGAGGTACTCCATCTGGAGCAGAGGCTGTTCACTTGTAGGGACCAATCCCTGCAGAGCGAGTATTTAGAGAGGAAGGGTGTCCTCTGTGACCTGGAACGACACCAGGCCAAGGGGGCATACGTGCGCAGCCGCTTAGGTTTTCTCAAAGATCTAGACCGCGGCTCGCGCCTCTTCTACTCACTGGAGAAAAAGGGGGGTAACAGTTGGCACATCACCTGTCTTCTATATGAAGACGGTGACCCCCTTACAGATCCGGAGAGTATCCGGGATAGAGCCCGGAACTTTTATAAAGATCTTTACTCTCCGGATCCCATTTCTCCAGACGCCTGCAGGGTGCTATGGGAGGGGCTCCCCACAGTCAGTGAGGGTGTAAGAGAGCGGCTTGATATACCACTATCTTTTCAAGAGCTCTCTGAAGCCCTCCGTGCCATGTCCTGTGAGAAGTCTCCAGGACTGGACGGACTGACTGTAGAGTTTTTCCAATTTTTCTGGGAGACTCTGGGACCTGATTTCCATCTGGTCCTTGGGAAAGCCCTGGAGACCGGGGAGATGCCCCTGTCTTGTCGCAGGGCAGTACTTGCCCTGCTGCCCAAAAAGGGGGATCTCCGGCTTATTAAGAACTGGCGACCGGTCTCTCTGCTCAGCACTGACTACAAGATTGTAGCTAAAGCCATCTCGCTTAGACTTGGGTCTGTGCTGGCAGAATTGGTTCACCCTGACTAGTCCTATGCGATCCCGGGCCGGACTATCTTTGATAGTATCTTTCTGGTCCGGGATCTATTGCATTATTCTCGCAGGACTGGTCTGTCACTCGCCTTTCTCTCTTTAGATCAAGAGAAGGCGTTTGACAGGGTGGACCATGGTTACCTCATAGCCACTCTGCAAGCGTACGGCTTTGGCCCACAGTTTGTGGGCTTTATAAGAACGCTGTACGCCTCTGCAGAGTGTTTACTTAAAATCAATTGGTCCCTAACAGCACCTTTGGTATTTGGACGAGGGGTGCGTCAAGGATGTCCCTTGTCTGGACAGTTATATGCACTGGCCATCGAGCCTTTCCTCTGCCTACTGAGGAAAAGGCTCACAGGGCTGGTGCTAAAAGATCCAGACATGCGGATTGTCCTTTCAGCTTATGCTGACGATGTGCTCCTCGTGGCCCAGGATCCAGTTGATCTTGAGCTGGCAAAAAAGTGCCAGGAGGTATATTCAGCTGCCTCCTCCGCTCAGATCAACTGGTCCAAATGCACAGGCCTTTTAGAGGGTAATTTACAGGTAGACTCTTTGCCTCCCACGTTTCGTGACATCACGTGGGAGGCAGATGTCATTAAATATCTGGGGGTCTACCAGTCCGCTGCGGACGCTTCCGTCCCAGACAACTGGAGGGAGTTAGAGGGCAGTGTCCTCTCTGGTCTGGGACGATGGAGGGGTCTAGCAAAAATGCTTTCCCTTAGGGGGCGGACTCTAGTGGTGAATCAGCTGGTGGCTTCTCAGATCTGGCACCGGCTGATTTGTCTGAGTCCGACCCCCGAGTTTGTCACCAATATCCACAGGAATTTGTTAGATTTCCTCTGGATGGGAAGGCATTGGGTCTCTGCAGGGGTGGCAAGTCTGCCTTTGGTGGAGGGTGGACAGGGAGTAGTTTGTGTGTGCTCCCAGTTGTCCACCTTCCGCCTTCAGTACCTGCAGAGATATCTATATGCAGATCCCTCTCCGCAGTGGTGCGCACTGGCATCCAGCTTTTATCGCCAGTTGCGCAACCTGGGGTATGACCGGCAATTATTTCTGATCAGGCCCGAGGGGTTTGGGAGAGACCTCTCTGTGTTGCCGGCATACTACCAGGAAACCCTCAAGGCCTGGAGCATGGTCTCCGTGACCAGGCAGGGCGTGCCTTTGGGGGATGAAATATTCACGGAGCCCCTGCTATTTAATCCAGCAGTGGGGGCTCCAATGTTACAGTCCCCCAGTATCATCCGCTGCCTTAGTCATGCACGGATGACCCGAGTCGGGGATCTCCTGGAATACGGGCGTTCTGATTGGGTGTCACCCCAGGAGCTTGCGCTCCGTTTGGGATATGTGACGCCCAAAGTCTCAGGGCGCTTGCTCCAGGAGATTAGGGATACCATCTCCCCCGACTCGCGCACCTTCCTTCGCGGGGCTTTGCAGGCCGGAGTGCCACATGCACCTTTCAACACCCCTGCTCCGGCTGTTTGCATTGGACACAAGCCCCGTGTTTCCCCTCAGGCTCCTCCTGTCCCCAACCTCTCAAAGTTGAGGGACATACCCTCGGCATGCTTTCGCGGCATGCCGAGGAAGAGCTTATATTCTCTCGTGCTCCATACAGTGCACTTCCTTGCCCTCGTGACCCGTCCCGATACCATCTGGAGGCGGGTCCTTCCAGCTGACGAGGGCAAGAGGCCCCGGTGGAGGGAACTTTATTCTGATTTAGTTCCACGACCCACCGGGGACTTGAGTTGGAGAGTGCTCCATGGTGCACTGAGCACGGGAGAGTACTTAGCTAAATTCATGGACTCTCCCTCCACTTGTCCATTCTGTGGCAAGGGAGAGTCCGTGTATCATATTTATTTTAGTTGCGCCAGACTGCAGCCCCTCTTGTCACTCTTGAGGGGCCTCCTCCTGCAGTTCTAGCTGCATTTCTCCCCTCACATTTTTATTTTTGGGCGCCCAGTGTCCCGGGGCAATAAGGCCAGGGACCTCCTCGTCAACCTGCTCCTGGCATTAGCCAAATTGGCTATATATAAGTCCAGGAAGCAGTGTTTGATAGGGGGGGTTCCCTTGTCACCTGAGGCCATGTTCCGGGTGCTGGTGCGCTCCCGTATCCGGGCAGAGTACCATCTGGCTTTGTCCACTGGGGGAATGGATGAGTTTGTCTCCCAGTGGGCTGTAGATGGTGTGCTCTGCTCGGTATCCCCCCATCCGGTTTCTTTTTCTCTCAACCTCCTAATTTGATTTTTATTTAGTTTACAGTACATGTTTTCTCATAATTTTAAAATACACTGTGCCAAGTTCAACCAATCCAGTCTAGATGGGGTACCCACAGTCCACATTTAAAAAAAAAATGACAGGCAGAGGCAGGACACCCCGCAGAGGCCGTCGTGGTCGTGGTGCTGTGATTCCCTTTGGCCCTACAATAATGCCCAGTGTTCAGAGGCCAGTTACCCTGAACTTGAAAAGGACGTAGTTGACTGGCTAACACAGGACACCCAATCTTCTACAGCTTCCGCTTGGAACATTGACGCACCATCCTCCTCCAGCTTAGCTTCGGGCACCTCTCAAGTTACCACTCACCCGCCTGCCACCACCACCAACACTAGTACCACAGCCAATTCAATTGATCAGTCAGAAGAGTTATTTACACATCAGTTTGAAGAAATGAGTGATGCGCAACCATTATTGCCAGAGAATGTAGATAACAGGGATATGTCTCAGTCAGGCAGCATTACACACATGTACGTACGATGTGATGATGATGATAATGATGTACCCACTGCTGCTTCCTTTGTTCAGTTGTCATATACAAGTGAGGCGGGTGATGATGATGACGATGCGTCCGTGGATGTCACGTGGGTGCCTGCTAGAAGAGAAGAAGAACAGGGGGAAAGTTCAGATGGGGAGACAGATAGGAGGAGGAGACGAGTTGGAAGTAGAGGGAGGTCATCGCAACAAACTAGTGGCACAGTCAGACAGCACGCATCAGCACCTGGGGTCAGCCAGACAGCACGCCAATCAACGCATGCTGTTGCCACCACCAGAATGCCATCACCGCCGAGCTCAGCAGTGTGGCATTTTTTTTGTGTGTCTGCCTCTGACAACTGCGATGCCATTTGCAACCTGTGCCAAAAGAAACTGAGTCGTGGGAAGTCCAACACCCACCTAGGTACAACTGCTTTGCGAAGGCACATGATGTCACATCACAAACGCCAATGGGATCAACACATGAGAACAAGCAGCACACAAACTCAAAGCCGCCATCCTCCTCCTGGTCCAGCATCTTCATCCACATCAACCACTGCTGTCCTCCTTGCCCCCTCTCAACTCTCCACCACTCCGTCTCTCGCCTCTTGCTGTTCCTGCTTATCTCCCCACAGCCAGGTGTCTGTCAAGGGCATGTTTGAGCGTAAGAAGCCAATGCCACAAAGTCACCCCCTTGCCCGGCGTCTGACAGCTGGCTTGTCTGAACTCTTGGCCCGCCAGCTTTTACCATACAAGCTGGTGGAGTCTGAGGCGTTCAAAAAGTTTTTAGCGATTGGGATACCGCAGTGGAAGGTACACGGCCGAAATTTCTTTGCCCAAAAGGCAATCCCCAACCTGTACTCAATTGTGCAAAAGGAAGTAATGGCATCTCTGGCACACAGTGTTGGGGCAAGGGTCCATCTGACCACTGATACCTGGTCTGCAAAGCATGGTCAGGGCAGGTATATCACCTACACTGCGCATTGGGCAACCCTGCTGACGCCTGCCAAGCATGGAATGCGTGGCTCTGCAGAGGAGTTGGTGACACCGCCACGACTTGCAGGCAGGCCTGCTACCACCTCCTCTACTCCTCCTACTTCATCCTCTTCCATAACCTCCTCAGCTGAGTCCTCTTCTGCTGCTGCGTCTTGCTCCACATCAACGGCACCCCCCCAGCTCCCCAGATACTATTCCACATCCCGGATACGGCAGTGTCATGCCGTCTTGGGGTTGACTTGCCTCAAAGCAGAGAGCCACACCGGGCCAGCACTCCTGTCTGCCCTGAACGCACAAGTGGATCAATGGCTGACTCCGCACCAACTAGAGATTGGCAAAGTGGTTTGTGACAACGGAAGAAATTTGTTGGCGGCATTGAATTTGGGCAAGTTGACGCATGTGCCGTGCATGGAACATGTGTGTAATCTGATCGTACAACGCTTTGTCCATAAGTATCCAGGCTTACAGGACGTCCTGAAGCAGGCCAGAAAGGTGTGTGGCCATTTCAGGCGTTCCTACACGGCCATGGCGCACTTTTCAGATATCCAGCGGCGAAACAACATGCCAGTGAGGCGCTTGATTTGTGACAGCCCCACACGTTGGAATTCAACACTCCTAATGTTCGACCACCTGCTCCAACAAGGAAAAGCCATTAACGAGTATTTGTATGACCGGGGTGCTAGGACAGCCTCTGCGGAGCTGGGGATTTTTTTGCCACGTTACTGGACGCTCATGCGCAATGCCTGTAGGCTCATGCGTCCTTTTGAGGAGGTGACAAACCTTGTCAGTCGCACCGAAGGCACCATCAGCGACATCATACCATTTGTTTTATTCCTGGAGCGTGCCCTGCGAAGAGTGCTGGATCAGGCCGTAGATGAGCGTGACGAGGAAGAGGAAGAGTTGTGGTCACCATCACCACCAGAAACAGCCTTATCAGCATCGCTTGCTGGACCTGCGGCAACGCTGGAAGAGGATTGTGAGGAAGAGGAGTCAGAGGAGGAATGTGGCTTTGAGGGGGAGGAGGAAGACCAATCACAACAGGTTGCTCGTTGTCACCTATCTGGTACCCGTGGTGTTGTACGTGGCTGGGGGGAAGAACATATCTTCAGCGAGATCACTGAGGACGAGGAACGGGACATGACTAGCTCGGCATCCAACCTTGTGCAAATGGGGTCTTTCATGCTGTCGTGCCTGTCGCAGGACCCTCGTATAAAAAGGCTGAAGGGGAACTACCTGTACTGGGTATGCACGCTACTAGACCCCCGGTATAAGCAGAAAGTGCCTGATTTGTTACCAAATTACCGCAAGGATGCAGCAGGTCCAAAACAAATTAACAAGTATGCTTTACACAGCATATAAGGGTGATGTCACAGCACAAGGGCAATATAACAGGGGAAGAGGTGAAAGTAATCCACCTCCCACGACCACGCCGGCAAGGACAGGACGTTTAAAAGACGTGTTGTTGATGGAGGACATGCAGACCTTTTTCAGTCCTACGCATCGCATCAGCCCTTCGGGATCCACCCTCAGAGAATGACTTGACCGACAGGTAGCAGACTACCTCGCCTTAACTGCAGATATCGACACTCTGAGGAGCGATGAACCCCTTGACTACTGGGTATGCAGGCTAGACCTGTGGCCTGAGCTATCCCAATTTGCAATTGAACTTCTGGCCTGCCCCGCTTCAAGTGTCCTGTCAGAAAGGACCTTCAGTGCAGCAGGAGGTCTTGTCACCGAGAAGAGCAGTCGCCTACGGCAAAAAAGTCTAGACTGCCTCACCTTTATAAAGATGAATGAGGGATGGATCCCGAAGGGACTGACACTGGGCGATACATTCGACTGAAAAAGGCCTGATGAGATGAGCTGCCTTCGGCTATAAATGGTCCACACGCTGCTGTATGTTATCTGTGAATGCTGGATGACTTGCGTGAATTATCCGCCACCAACTAGGGTTCAAGAAGAGGCAATGTTTTATGGCACTTTCTGCCTGGGGAACAAAGGTCAATTTTTCTGGCCCCTGCAACAGCAGCGGCTGCAACAATATCTAATTTTTGAATTTCAATTTTTATGTCAGAAGGCGTACGGCATGTAATGGAAAAGAAAGCATATTGAACAGTCTTGCATAACACAACAGTTGTGCAAAAATACATATTTACAATGAAGACATTTTGTTAAAATTAGGTGGCTAGGCCTTCTTTTTTTTACTTTTTTGGTTAATACATTTTCTTTTTTTTTTACTGTGATTGCAATTTTTAAGAGAAACCTAAGACATGGTAAAACAGACAATAGTAAAGAGTATATCAGCAGTTAACACCAAAGTCCTATTATCTATCATCACTCCAGCAGTAGCTTATTATTTACAATATCTAACCTGCTCAATCACCCTTGGGTTACCCTAGTGCAGGCTTCAGTAGGCGACCTCTCCTTTCCTCGGATGATTTTGCTGCCGGTTGCTTCTGAAGGGTCTCCTCCAGGGCTCCCCCACTCCGGTCCTTCCCCCCGAGTCGCTTCAACCATTAACAAATGTTTTATTATATTAGGGGAGCACTAAATGGGGATGTTATCCAGGGATCCCAAATTGTCTGGAACTGGGTGATTCTATCCAAGACTACATGGTTAAATCTCTCGTTGAGCAGTAAATAGTTGATTTTTTTTATTAATTCCTGAAAGTTTTAATTTGGGGTTTTCCAACTACTAGCTATATGTATTTTTTCTTTCAAAAAATATTTTATTAGGTCAATCTTAAACATTTTAGAAGCTAGTAAGCATGTTTCTTCCCATATTCTTATGACTGCCGAACACTCCCACCAGACATGAATAAATGTAGCCTCATTACCACTGTTCCTAAAACATGAGCTGCTCCGTTTTGGATCCCATTTATTAGCTTAAAAGGAGTAATATATGTCCTGTGTAGGACCTTTATTGAAGTCTCAAGCAGACTATAATTTAAAGATCCCCTACTTAAGCCTTGCCAACTTTTATCCCATGTGCTGTCTGCCAACTCGGTGCCCAAATCCCTCTCCCAGGCTTTGGTATAGTCTGGTTTGTTTGCCCATGAGTTTTCATTAAATAGTTCATACATGAGGCTAATAATACCAGGCTGAAAGGGGGAATCCCTACATTTTTTGAGTAGCCAGGTGTTTCTTTGGGGGGTTCCCCCTACCACTTAACGTATATATAAAATGATGTATCCTGCAAAAATTATAGTGTTCAGCCAGGGGTAAATTGTATCTATCTCTCACCCACTCAAAGGTCATTATTTTGTCGTCATGCCACCATGGACCAACCCTTAGTAGGTTCTGAGACTTCCACCAACTGAGAGAGCTTTCCGGAAGATGTATCTTAAAGTGGGGATTGGGTACGATAGGGGTAAGATCTGATACCCGAGTGTCCAGTTTTTGTGTCCAGTTCATCTCCGTCAATATTTTTAATGAGTGCTTAATCAATGGGTTTTTCAAGTTTCTCAAAAAAGTATACAGGCCTGGAATCCATACTACTGTATCCCATGTATAAGGTGACATGCTTACATTTTCCATAAATACCCAGAGCGGCTGATGTGTTTTGGAGAATGCGCCAGAGGAATGAAAGCCAGCTGCGCTGCCTTGTAATACAGTTTCAGATTCGGGTCCCTACCCTCTTTTGGAAAGACTATGAGGTCGGCCTGATTCAATTAAGGGGGCATAGGTTCTCCATTTAGAATAGCGTTAAACAAAGATGTTAGGTGCGGGGGTAAGCAAGGGCTCAAATTTCTTATAGTACAGATGAGTAAAACCGTCTGGCCCTGGGGACTTGCCAAATTTAAGATCTTGGATTGTAGATTTAACTTCCTCTTGGGATATGTCTAGGTTCAAGCTGTCCAATTGAGGTACAGGTATTTTGTGGACTTCTTGCTGTAGTAGAAAGGACTCTATGTCAGATCCGCTGTAGCGGGATTGGGATGAATATATGGTCTGATCGAAGTTTTGAAATGTTTCTTGGATAGCATTGGGGCTAAAGGAGGTTTGGCCATCAGGTAGTCTAAAAATACTGTATATTATGTCCTCTCTTCGGGGGTAAAGACACTAATAATTCCTCCAATAAAATTCTGCTTTTTTTTTTGTGGGCAAGGCCCCAGGTTAGCCCCTTGGGTTATCTGTTAAAAAGAGTGGTGCAGAGACTGTGGGGGCTGTTAGCCTCCTTGTCCCTGTGTGGCCGTTTAGAATCCCTGCTGCTGCATGTTTCAGCTTTATTAAGGTGTAATTGTACAGCGTTTGACTCAAGTAGCTGCCTATGCTGGGTCAGTTTGGCTTAATTGCTGGGCCCTTTTCCTGCCAAGATGTCGACCGTCAGTCCATGGGCCTCTATGTCCCCTTCACTACCTTTGTCCCCGCTTGTGTGCTTATTTGGGATGGCCCCCCTTTATATCTCCGGCCCTTGGCCTTGTAAGGGTCGCCCCCTCAATCTCTGAGTGTGGATATGCAGGGATGGGGTGTTGAATCAGGCCTACCTTCTTCTCTGCTCGGTGCAAGATCAACAATACCTAATTTTTCAGGCATGTGTACATGCCTAATTTTTCTGGCCTCTGGTGCTGCACTGTGGCTTCAACAACCAAACCCCAAAAAAAGGCACATAACAGGGATTAAACTGATAGGAGTAGTACTACTTAACACACCACTCATTTCTGGTGTAACAGTAGTGTACATTTAAAACAAAAAACAAAATTCTACTGTAATAGATTGCATAGCAGTTAGTTGTCTGCAAGCGTGTGTGTCAGACCTACAGCATCTACTCTACCAACTTCTGCAAGTGCACAGTGCCACTCATATCTGTTGTCACAGTAGCTTGGACGCATAGTACCGATCTGTCAAAACCTGTAATGATGAATGAGGTCTAGAGTAGCCTGGTTCCCTTATCCTCTACAGGTTGAGACCTAATGTTTGGGTGACTCCAGACCAACAAATGAGTACAAGCAGCACACAAACTCAAAGCCGCCATCCTCCTCCTGGTGCAGCATCATAAGCCACATCAACCACTGCTGTCCTCCTTGCCCCCTCTCAACCATCCACCACTCCGTCTCTCGCCTTGAGCAGTTCCTGCTCATCTGCCCATAGTCAGGTGCCTGTAAAGGACATGTTTGAGCGTAAGAAGCTAATGTCACAAAGTGCCCCACAATTGAAGTGATACGACCAACAAAGCATCTTTTTCCATCTCCTGGTTCTAAAAATCCAGGCCTTATACACGCCCCCTGATAGGTGACGTAACAAGTATTAAACTGATGAGAGTAGTACTTACAAACACGCCACTCCTATCTGGTGGCACCTTTGACTGCACGTGCCGTGCCCCAAAATTGAAGTGATACGACCAACAAAGCATCTTTTTCCATCTCCTGGTTCTAAAAATCCAGGCCTTATACACGCCCCTTGATAGGTGACGTAACAAGTATTAAACTGATAAGAGTAGTACTTACAAACACGCCACTCCTATCTGGTGGCACCTTTGACTGCACGTGCCGTGCCCCAAAATTGAAGTGATACGACCAACAAAGCATCTTTTTCCATCTCCTGGTTCTAAAAATCCAGGCCTTATACACACCCCTGATAGGTGACGTAACAAGTATTAAACTGATAAGAGTAGTACTTACAAACACGCCACTCCTATCTGGTGGCACCTTTGACTGCACGTGCCGTGCCCCAAAATTGAAGTGATACGACCAACAAAGCATCTTTTTCCATCTCCTGGTTCAGAAAATCCAGGCCTTATACACGCCCCCTGATAGGTGACGTAACAAGTATTAAACTGATAAGAGTAGTACTTACAAACACGCCACTCCTATCTGGTGGCACCTTTGACTGCACGTGCCGTGCCCCAAAATTGAAGTGATACGACCAACAAAGCATCTTTTTCCATCTCCTGGTTCTAAAAATCCAGGCCTTATACACGCCCCCTGATAGGTGACGTAACAAGTATTAAACTGATAAGAGTAGTACTTACAAACACGCCACTCCTATCTGGTGGCACCTATGACTGCACGTGCCGTGCCCCAAAATTGAAGTGATACGACCAACAAAGCATCTTTTTCCATCTCCCGGTTCTAAAAATCTAGGCCTTATACACGCCCCCTGATATGTGCTGTAACAGGTTTTAAACTGATAAGAGTAGTACTACTTAACACACCTTATAATAATGCAGAGAGAGGCAATGCAGTGAGAGGAGTCTGAAGAAGAGGAGTCAGAGGAGGAAGGTGGCTTTGAGGAGGTGGAAGACCAAACACAGCAGGCGTCCCAGGGGGCTCGTTGTCACCTTTCGGGGACCCTTGGTGTTGTACGTGGCTGGGTGGAGGAAGAGACCTTCAATGACATCAGTGAGGACAAGGAACGGGACATGGCTAGCTTGGTATCCAACCTTGTGCAAATGGGGAGTTTGCGGTTGTGCAAATGGACTGTTTGTGGTTGTTTGCGGTGCGTTAAACAGGGAGTTTGGTCTGTCACTGTGAAGCGGGCCTAACCCTTACACTACCTGATCGATACAACATCATACAATTTACGAATGTAAGGTAATTTATGCCCTTTATGGCTTAAAACCAGACTCTGCATCAACTATGTAATTTTCCATGGGAGTTTTGCCATGGATCCCCCTCCGGCATGCCACAGTCCAGGTGTTAGTCCCGTTGAAACAACTTTCCCATCACTATTGTGGCCAGAAAGAGTCCCTGTGGGTTTTAAAATTCGCCTGCCCATTGAAGTCTATGGCGGTTCGCCGATGTTCGCCGGTTCGCAAACATTTGCGGCGGTTCGCGTTCGCGGTTCGCGAACCAAAAATTTTATGTTTGCGACATCACTATAGGTGAAGTAACAGGTATTAAACTGATAGGAATAAATAGTGCAACCGAACACACCACTCCTATCTGGTGGCACCATAGATTGCACGCGCAGTGCCCCAAATGGGAGGACCGACCAAGCATCTTTTTCCATCTCCCGCTTCCAAAAATCTATGCCATATACACGTCCCCTAATAGTGGACGTAGCAGGGATTAAACCGATAGGAATAGTACTACTTAACAGTACACACCTTATAATAACGCAGACAGAGGCAACGCAAAGAGAGAGGAGTCTGAAGAAGAGGAGTCAGAGGAGGAAGGTGGCTTTGAGGAGGTGGAAGACCAAACACAGCAGGCGACCCAGGGGGCTTGTTGTCACCTTTCGGGGACCCTTGGTGGCTGGGTGGAGGAAGAGACCTTCAATGACATCAGTGAGGACAAGGAACGGGACATGGCTAGCTTGGTATCCAACCTTGTGCAAATGGGGAGTTTGCGGTTGTGCAAAGGGACTGTTTGCGGTTGTTTGCGGTGCATTAAACAGGGAGATTGGTCTGTTACTGTGAAGCGGGTGTAACCCTTACACTACCTGATCGATACAACATCATACCTGATGTTTTAAAACATGTTATTCCAAACAATTTAGGAATGTTAGGTGATTTATGCCCTTTATGGCTTAAAACCAGACTCTGCATCAACTATGTAATTTTCCGTGGGAGTTTTGCCATGGATCCCCCTCCGGCATGCCACAGTCCAGGTGTTAGTCCCCTTGAAACAACTTTCCCATCACTATTGTGGCCAGAAAGAGTCCCTGTGGGTTTTGAAATTCGCCTGCCCATTGAAGTCTATGGCGGTTTGCCGGGTTCGCCCGTTCGCGAACATTTGATGGAAGTTCGCGTCCGCTGTTCGCGAACCGAAAATTTGATGTTCGCGACATCACTATCATGTACCCTTTAAATAGTCAAATGTATTTTAATACATTGCATTTTTCAAAGGGACATTCAATAAAAGTTATGTTTTTTTGTAGTCTGTAAATTGCCATTGAAAACTTAGTTGTTCTTATTTTAGTGTTTTAAAATAAGTATGATGCTTTTTTCTTCTGTTTCTATAAATGATCCCATTTATTAATTAGAAGTGCCTATACAAACTACTCCTTTTTGGCTTCTGTCAGGTCTGTCCCCCAAACAATTGAAAAGTACTGTATATGCAGAAAGTTTTTCAACTTACTTTCAGTTATGTTTTTCTATATGTCTTATATCAATAAACACATTGTATATGAGCATTATTTAGATTATATAGTTTTTCAAATTACACTAGCACAATTTGAGCCAATTAGTGTAAGTAAGGAATTTACTCTATTTGGCAATCCCAAGTTATAGTCATAGTTAAATGTAATGCTCTTTTTCTAAGCTACCAGATAAGATCTAACCCAATATGGATGTAATACAGAAGGTGTGATGGCTTTTTTTTGACAGGTAGCTTTCCCAAGCTTAGCCTGAGCACATATCACCTAAAAACAGACAGGAAAACAAAGAGCTTGATTCAATTGAGCAATTGTAACTATTGTAATGGAGGCTGTAATTTATTTTGCTATTCAATTGCGTCTTTTTGCGGGCTACAAACGGGTTATGGGTAACGGCCTTGAAATCCTTGTGGTTGTTAAAATCGGAAATTACAGCCCATCGAAGCCTTTGATCTTTCACGTACGCAAGAGTTACAATCGCTAAAATCGCAAATCCCTATTCAATTGCTCCAATTCCCCAAGCCCGCAAATGTTTTCACACCCGTAAACGGCAAATGTAGGAGAAAATCCTATGGGTACCAGATAGGATTTGCAAGGGGGTTTAACCCCTGTCGAAAGCACTGTAATTGCAAATAAAAGATCAATACTGAACTGTAAATGATGGGGAAAGCAGTGAAATGCATTAGAATGAATTGCACAACAGTCTCAAGCTTGCAAATCGGCAATAAAAAACAAAAATGTTATGTTTCATTTCGGGGTTATATACTGTAGATCTTGGGAATCTATGAGTTAATACATATCAGGCCACCCACATAGACTAGACTGTATTGGCATAAATTTTTATTATTTTGCGGTTTTGTGAGTCCGATCGCATATCGGACCTCAAAATGCTAATTGATTGACATGTAACCTCCATGTTTTACTGACCTAAGGATGACGGTCTCATTTACTATTGGCTGTTTCTAAATCGGTAGTTAGGGCCTTGTTTAATTGTTCATGTTCTAGCCCTGAAATGCTACATACGAGTGCATGGTTTATGGCTTCGGCATTCGGCCTCTAACTTGTTCAATTGAATTGCACCCGAATTGTAGCAGAGTTCAAGCCTGCAGCAAGCACGCAGGCATACGGCCTGAATAATGCGAGATGCAGGCTTCGGCTTGAAAGAAGCTCTAAATCTATTGTTTCTTTTGATGGGCCATATTATAGGATTAAATCTTAGTTTTTTTTACTGATCCAATATTTGTGAAACAGTCTCATTTGAGATTAAATTAAAAAAACATAATTGTAAGCGACCAACAAAAACTGTTAATTTTAAAAAGGCAGATATTAATGGTCTAAGGGCAGTAAATACAAAGTATAGACTGGGACAAAGAACAAATAGGTAAAAATATTGAAGATAAATGGACAACATTCAAATCCTTACTAAATACGCATACTTAACACCAATTAAAGTGGAAATAAAAATAAAATGAGTAAATCACATGCGATGTAGCTTAACAGTGATTTAAAGATATGGAGAAGAAAACAGACATTTAAATTATACCTGATGGAATACATCCAATGGTACTGATGTGACTGGGTTCTGTAATACTGTAGCCAACCCATTAAATCTCTACCAGAAACCTTGGAAAAAGCAAATGTAATACCTATATTTAAGAAGGGAGCAAGAGCAAATCCAGGGAATTGCAGACCCGTAAGCCTCACTTCTATAGTGGGAAAGGTTTTAGAAGGACTTATAAGGGATTATATACAAGAATATGTCTATGTGAACAGGATTAGACGTAGGAGTCAACGCAGATTTATGAGGGATAGGTCATGTCAAACAAACCTAATTAGTTTCTATGAAGAGGTTAGTAAGAACGTGGATCAAGGCAACTCAGTGGATGCAGTCTTTTTGAATTTTGCAAAGGCTTTTGATACAGTGCCACGTGGGAGACTATAGTACAAACTAAGGAAAACAGGTATTGCAGTAAATATCTGCTCATGGATTTTAGAGCTGGATCCATGGAGCAAAGGGTTGTTGTAAATTGAACATACTCTGATTGGACTAATGTGGTAAGTGGGGTTTCTCAGGGTTCAGTATTAGGTCCTCTTCTTTTTAACATATGCATTAATGACTGAGAAGTAGGACTAGAAAGTATTGTCTCCATTTTTTGCTGATGACACTAAGTTGTAAACCATAAAATGATGTACTTTCCCTTTAAAGGGATTTGCATAAATTAGAGAAATGGACAACAAAATGACAAATTAGATTTATTGCAAATAAATGTAAAGATTTGAACCTTTAGGGTCTTATTAAATTAGCCCTCTTAGTTCCTGCAGTCCTCGCAAAAGGCAGTTTTTTGCTGTTTGCGAGGACCGAATCCCCAATATGTCCCTCGCAGCCTGCTTTGCGAGATGACTCTGAAAATTGGCCGAGAATAAGCTCCGAGAGAGCTACGGAGTCACACGCAGCCTGAAATCTATGAGGTGAATCTCGCACCTCGGAAGAATCCCTACAGGCACAAAAAGTGCTAGCAAGGGATCCTAAATCACATACATGCTGCCTCGGAGCAGCCAGAGACAGCCGTGAGATGCTCCCCCTGCTCCCTAAACACATCCCCATGCTGCAGGGGTCCCTATGGGGACCACTGCAGCCCACCCCACATTATATATTGACACCCATGAGTGACAGGGTTAATTTTAGTTGCCTTGGGTTAATATTTTTTACAGTCCTTTAAGGACCAGCGAGGTGGGAAATATAAAAATTTAGATGCAGCGGGGTCACGATCAGTGCTGATTGGGGACCCCCGCTGCAAGGGGTTAATGTGGGCGGGCTGCGGGGGTCCCTATGGACCCCTGCAGCAAGGGGTTAATGTGGGGACACTTTGGGGGTCCCAATGGGGACCTCCCACATAGAGTGGGGTTAATTTTAGGTGCCAGGAGGGTAGTTGGAGTACCCCCACGGCAGGGCTTATGTGTGGGACTGCCGCGGAGGTTCCGTTCAGGACCCCCGCAGCAATTGATGAGGTGTGGGAGATTTTCTCTGTGTTGATACAGACGTCCCTGCTGCGTAGCGTCGTAACTTTTATAAATTTGCAGCAGGATTTAAGTAGAAGCCTATTATCTACGAGGCTGGAATTTAATAAGTATATGCTGACCCGAGTATAAGCCAAGGCACCTATTTTACCACAAAATACTGGGAAAACTTAGTGACTCGAGTATAGGCCGAGGGTGAGAAATGTGCTGCCCCCTGTGTCCCTCTTGTGCCCTCTGTGTCCCCCTATTGTGTGCCCTCTGTGCCCCTTTCTTGTGTCCCCCTCTCTCTCCCCTGTGTCTCTTCTCCCCTCCCCCTCCCCTGTGTCTCTCCCCCACTCTCCCTCCCCTTTGTCTCTTCCCCTCCTCTCCATCCCCTGTGTCTCTTCCCCCCTTTCCCTTCCCTGTGTCTCTTCCCCCACTCCCTTCCCTATGTTTCTTCCCCCCTCTCCCTTCCCTGTGTCTCTTTCCCTCCCCCTCCCTTATCACCCTCCTCAACCCCCCTCCTCAACCCCCTCCTCATCCTACACCCCCCTCCTCACTTTACCCCTCTAAATACCTCCTCCTCTCCCTTTCCCCTCACTTACCTCCATCTGCAGCTGACCCTATTCGCTCCTTCCAGCTGTGTCTCTTCCCCTCCTCTCCATCCCCTGTGTCTCTTCCCCCCTCTCCCTTCCCTGTGTCTCTTCCCCCACTCCCTTCCCTATGTTTCTTCCCCCCTCTTCCTTCCCTGTGTCTCTTTCCCTCCCCCTCCCTTATCACCCTCCTCAACCCCCCTCCTCAACCCCCCTCCTCATCCTAAACCCCCCTCCTCATCCTAAACGCCCCTCCTCAACCTCCTTCCTCAACCTCCTTCCTCAACCCCCCTCCTCAACCCCCTCCTCATCCTCAACCTCCCTCCTAAACCCCCCTCCTCAACCCCCTCCTCATCCTCAGACCCCCCCTCTTCAACCCTCTTCCTAAACCTCTCTCCTCAACCCCCCTCCTCATCCTCAACCCCCATCCTCAACCCCCCATCCTCAACCCCCCTCCTCATCCTCAACTCCATCCTCAAACCCCCCATCCTCAACCCCCCTCCTCATCCTAAAACCCCCTCCTCACTTTACCCCTCTAAATACCTCCTCCTCTCCCTTTCCCCTCACTTACCTCTGTGTCTTGACCTGGCCAATGCTAATGACGTGGCACGCATGTGACGTCACGTCATTAGCATATGCAGGGTCCCGACGCAGAAGGAAGGAGCGCGGAGGAGCATTTGCTGATGGAGGTAAGTGAGGGGAAAGGGAGAGGGGGAGGTATTTAGAGGGGTAAATTGAGGAGGGGGGTTTAGGATGAGGAGGGGGTTTAGGATGAGGAGGGGGGTTGAGGATGAGGAGGGGGGTTGAGGATGTGGAGGGGGTTTAGGATGAGGAGGGGGGGTTGAGGATGAGGAGGGGGGCTGAGGATTAGGATGAGGAGGGGGGTTGAGGATGAGGATGGGGGGTTGATGATGATTAGGGTGGGGGAGGCAAAGATCCAAAGAGAGACACAGGGGGGAAGAGTGACTTGAATATAAGCCGAGGGGGCCCTTTTCAGCCTAAAAAAAAGGGCTGAAAAACTCGGCTTATACTCAAGTATATACAGTATTTTCTCTATAAAAAAGGATTCTAATAGAGGACATGATTAGTATATAAAATTACACCCAAGGTCAGTATAATAAGGCTTTGTCAAGTGAACTTTTTGTGCCAAGAGGTTTTCAACTGGCAAGAAGACCCCGCTTGAGGTTAGAATGAAAAATATTCCACCTTAAAGAAAGAAAAGTGTTCTTCACAGTAAGGGTGGTTAAACTGTGGCATTCTCTACCAAAGGAGGTAATGATAGCAGATTTGATAGATAACTTAAAAAAAATGATTATATATATATTTTAATAAAAAAAGGCCATTCAGGGTTATCCTGGATAACTAGAGAAGGAGGAATATTGGTCCAGGGATTAATTACCAGTATCTGGAATCAGGAAGGAATTTTATTTTTTCACCTTTTGAGTCAATTGGCAATATTTTTTTTTCAAATAATTTTATTGAAAGGTATACACAATGTTCCAACATGCTACACAATACCTAGACCTGACATTCTACATTTTCTTTAACATAAGTTCCTTTTACTAAGTACCTTGACATAACCTTTCCATTTTGTATTTTCAATTATTATTAAACAACAACAAAAGCTCTAAAACAAGGAAATGCATAACTAAATAAATAGAAATAAACAAATAACTGTAAATATATAAACATTGGACTGTTTTATGAAACCTGACCAGCAAACACAGCTAGTTTTAAGAAAGAGACATCTAATTTTTTGTAGTTTCTAACATAGCTCTCATGTTAAATTATATAAGAGGTCCTTTGCTCCTCCGCTATAGCCTAAGGCTAAGCATTAAAAAAGTCTGTACATTTACAACCAAGCAAGAAAATAATTACCTCCTGTCCAGCAACCCTTGTGATGGGGTATTTCCAGAGTCCTATCCCGAGCCTCCTCCATCCCGGGTCCTCCTCTCGTTTAGTTGTGTTAGGCTTTTGGTTTCAAATCAAATCAGTGAGGTGCTAATAGATGATTCTAACCAAATCTTATAAAATTGTGGCATTGTATCTAGTATAGCGCAGGTTAATTTCTCATGTATTAGTATATAATTAATTCTCCTAATTACCTCCTGAAAGTTCAGGGCCTTAGATTTCCATTTGCTAGCCATATGTAATTTAACAGTAGCTGCCATTATTTGAAACAACTTGTTTTGATTTGATGACATATTTTGTATCTCTATTCCCAACAGACAGGATTCCATGCTAACCGGAACAGTCGTTTTAAATAATGATGTGGCAAGTTGTGTTAAGTCTCCCCATATATTATGAACCACCGGACACAGCCACCAAGTGTGAATATGATCCCCTATCTGCTGGCACCCCCTAAAGCATCTGTTACTCTCTCAGGGGTTAATCTTTTGGAGTTTTTTGGGGGTGCAATATACCCTCTGAAGGACTTTCATAGATGTTTCTAAATGGGCATAATTGAATGATCCATTGCTTAGGTTTGAGCATGATTTTTCCCATTTCTTCCAATCCCACTCCACCCCTAGATCTTTCTCCCACCTACAAATAAATTTAGGTTTCTCATTCCCGTTACTTTTACAAATATGTCGTACAATGACCCTACTATTCCTCTAGAGAGTGGGAGGTTCTTACAGATTAGAGAGTTCCATGAAGATTTAGGAGGCCCAATTTGTTTAAGTAATTCACTAGCCCAGCTTTTTTTTTTCAAATAATTATAAAATTCCTTTCAAGGCAAATTGTGTTTCTTGTGAAACTGATCATAAGTCATTAGGTGACCTTCAGTGAACCATGAACCTAACCTATCTAGGCCTTTAGAGGTCCACCAGTGTTTAGATATTGCGCTCGAATCTGCCAGTATTTTGGGAAAAGAGAGAACCGACAACAGAGGGGATGTATCTATGTCCAGCCTATTTTTGGATCTAGCCCATTTCCAGGAGGTTAGGGCTAAGTGTATTATTGGGTTTTGGTGTGATTTGACCGGGCATAATCCTTCTGGGACCCAAAGTAACATCTCCCAGCTGTGGGGAAGGATTTGCTGGTGCTCCAAGAATACCCAACTTGGCTGATGTTTAACGGAATGCACCAGTGGCAGCTGAGCTAATCGACCCGCTTTAAAATAATACCTTAAATCACGGCATGAGAGCCCCCCGCTGGTCTTATGCTTATACATTATTTTTCTAGGAATACGTGGGTTTTTATTTTTCCATATAAATCTGAACATACTAGACTGAAACCGGGACTAGATTTCAGGTATTCTAAGTCAAACTGGGGTTTAGGGCCTCTGATTTTTCTAGATTCAGTTTAAGTCCCGAAACTCTACTGAATTTATCTATAACAGACATAAGTCCTGGTATTGAGGATATGGGATTAGTTAAAATGCATAGGATATCGTCAGCAAAAAGAGAGCACTTATAATGTTGCCGTCCCACCTGGAACCCTTGAATATCTTTATATGATCAGATTATTTGTGCCAGTGGTTCTACCGCAAGGGCAAATATCAGGGGCGAGAGTGGGCATCCCTGTTGAGTGCCTCTCTGGATTTGAATCTGGGCCCGGTAACCTCTGATTAGCTAGCTGGGAATCATAGTACGTTTTAAGTAAAGTAACAAAGCGCCCCTTAAAACCGAACTTTTCCATTGTCTTATATAGGTATGGCCATTCAACAGTGTCGAAAGCCTTTTCAATATCCAAGGCCAAAAAGCACATTTTGCTCTGTGTGCTAAGTACTGGAAATTCAGAATACGTCTGACATTGTCCTCCGCCTGTACGGTATAAAACCTGCCTGATCTTTGTGTATAATTTCGGGTAGAAATTTGGATGTCTGTAATGCCATAATTTTAGCTAGAGTTTTAACATCCCCATTTATTAAGAATATGGGCCGATAGTTCTTCACTTCAAGAATATCCCTACCCTCTTTAGGAAATACTACCAAATCAGCTTGGTTTAACTCTGGGGGCATACTTTGCCCCCTCAGAATTGCATTAAAAAGGGACGTGAGAAGGGGTGTAAGCAAGGTTTCAAATTTCTTGTAATATAAATTTGTGAAACCGTCTGGCCCTGGTGATTTACCTATTTTGAGGCTCTGGATGGCTGCTCTCACTGCTTCCACGTAATATCTAAATTCAGGTTAGCTAATTGCTGTTCCGTTATTGAAGGAAGATCAAGAGATCCTAAAAAAGATTCAAGGTCTGACCCTTCAGTTTGCGTTTGTAATGTATATATCTGTTGGTAAAAGGACTGAAACGCTTTTTGAATGTCCCTTGGGCTACAGGAAATCTTACATTCTAATCTGAATGACCCTAGATTGAATTTCCTTGGACTTTAGTCTCCTAGCTAGCATCCTGTCCAGTTTATTTGCTTTCCAGTAATATAAATGTTTTGTTTTCCTTATAGCCTTCTCAGTGTAGTGGGATAGTACCCCATCCAGTTCTACCCTAGTCCTATCGATTTGTTTACACAGCTTAGGAGTTGGGTTCTGCTGGTTGTTTTTTTCCAGGCTGTAAAGGGTAGCTGTCAACTCTGACTCTTTTTGTTTAAGGGATTTTCAATATAGGGAGGTAAGCTTAATGCAGGAGCCCCTTATATAGGCATTATGGGTCACCCAGAGCCATCCAGGCTCTCCAGAGATTTATTGCAGTCAAAATACAATTTAATATCATCTGCCAGCACTGCTAAACTGTTAGGGTCAGATAACAGATGTTCATTAATCCTCAAGCCAGTAAAAGGGGACAGGTTAGGACCAAGAGTTAATCTAATAGCTACTATAGCATGAACAGACCAGGTGCAGGGGGCAATGTCAGAATCTCGAACTCTGTCAAAAAGGAGGGAATCCATTATAAAGGTATCAATCCTCGAGTAAGTTGCATGAGTGGGTGAGTAATAAGTATATTCCCTATTGTCTGGATGAAGGCCCCTCCAAGCGTCTACAAGGCTCATTCTTATCATTAGCTTATTAATTTGACCTAGTTTGTTGGAAAATTTAGTTTCCAGGGTGCTCCCAGATCTATCTATAGCTGAGTTAAAAGTGAGATTGAAGTCACCCCTAATTACCAACCTGCCTAATTTTAGTGATTCTAGTTTCTTCAGTAATTTAATCAGGGTTTTGTGGGGTGAGATTGTGTGTGAATAAAGCGAGATTAATGAGATTTTAATATCCAAAACTGTCCTGGTTACTAATACATAGTGCCCATCTTTATCTATAATGCTATGTTCTTGTTTAAACAGGAAATTTTTGTGTATGAGAACTGCTGCTCCAGCTTTCTTCGTGGGTTGGGTGGCCGTATATACTATAGGGTAATCTTTATGGAGGAAAGTTGGCTTTTTCTTATGCGAGAAGTGGGTTTCTTGCATGAAAATTACTGAGGGTTTAAACTGTCTATAGTATTTAAAGGCTTTCCGTCTCTTAAAGGGGGAGTTGAACCCTTTTACATTATGGGTAATAAAAGTGTATTCTGATTCACTCATTCTAACTTAGGGTCTATGTGTGTGAGCTGTTTTCTATTACCTGCTTTTTCTCTTCTGTTGGGGTTCCCAGAGGAGATCGGGACAGAGGAGGTCTCAGGGGACATATGCAAGCACTGGAAAGGCAGTTCATTTTCAACATAGACTAGGAGAAAAGCATAAACATAGAGCATTAATATTACACTTCTTAGAAATCTATTATATGTATAAAGAATGGGAGCGACATCATTCCTAAGCACTAGAACTGCGGTGTTCAAGCGAACTGTTCTTCGGCTACCTTCCATTAAGCATACAAAGTCAGCTGTAACTTTCTCAATCATTACATTTATTTCTTCTAGAAAGACTACATTTGCCAGACAGTTATTCTGCTGCGTCAGTGAATTTAGCATTTCTCTTTCTCTGTAATCAGTAGTTAGCAAACTAAACAACATTATAACTTTTTCAAATTTGAACTAAAAGAACTTATATCAGAATCAAAAAATAGATTCTGTTTTTTTAAAGAACTAAAGGTTTGACTAGCGTAAGTTAAAACTAAACTCTCTACTTTTATCTTCCTATAACATAAATTTACACATCAGTCAAGAGACCAATCAGTATCCTGTGTTTCTCATCCGACTGCTATGCTGTGGTTCAATCAGATCTCGCAGCAGACATTTGATCAGCAGTAAGTCTAGATTCCCCTTTGCATGATGAGCTATAGATGGTTTGGCCCTTATGGTTCATGTTCATGTCTAAAGTCCATTGTCTTTTAGGAATTAGGAGGAGGAGGAGGATGGTCTTGGTTTTCTATTGAAATTTCTGCTGGGCAGAGATGTAAATGGAGTAGTACAGCCAGAAAGTCCTCCAGTGTGCGGGTGGTATGTGCAGTACCTTGATAGTTAAAAGTGAGAGCAAAAGGAAAGTTCCAATTGTACTGCACTTTATGCTGTTGAAGAATTGCTAGAGCAGGTTTCATCTGCCTCCGTCTGTCCAGCGTGTTAGGAGATAAATCAGCATAGAGTTGCAGATTGGCGTTATCCGGGCCCTTAATTGACTGCAATTTTCTGGTCTCCGAAAGTAGGAGATCCCTGGCTTGATGTCTAAGAAATCTCACGACGACATCTTTAGGGACCTCAGGATTTCTTGTATCTCCTCGCTCAATCTCAAGCGTAGTTTCTGCTTGATCAGGAAGTATAACAGCAAAGGTCTCTTTCAAATATGCCGTTAAGTCCTGCACAGCCCTTGGTATTCCTCGTACACTGATGTTATGACGGCGAGACCGATTTTCCAAATCCTCAATTTTGTCCGTAAGCTCCATGATGTTGAACATGTTCTGATCAATAGGAGACCTGTCTTGTTGTTGGGCTTCTCCAATCTGATCTACTATTTCTTCTAGTAGTTGAGTCCTTTGTCCCAACTCCTTTAAATCTTTCTGCAATGGTTCTATTGCTTTGGTTAAAAGTTGTTCAATTGTGGCTATTGATCTGGGAGAGAGATCAATATGTTGTTTTGATTTTTTAGAGATGCCATCTTGGTCTGAAGAGTCTGAGTGATCAGAGGCAGAGTCTCTGCGCAGTCCCACACAGACCAGGATTGGAGGCTCACCACCGGAGAGACGCTCCCCTACTGAGAGTGTAGGCCACGGTCCTGTCATGGTAGTGGGCGTAGGTAGTTGTTACATTCCAGACTTCTCATATGGGGCGTCAGGAACTCTACCCCAGTTGGTCCCAGATGGAATTTGGGGAATTATGGACGTCTCGGGCTAAATTAAAGCCCAATAAGGCAACTGTAAATACGGAGCTCCATTATAACACGTCCTATTCGATTGGACGCAACCAATTGGCAATATTTAAATGGGATTTTCTGTTTGGGTTTAATTTGCATATTGTAAAGATAAGAGGAGATCTAAAAAGGTTGAAATTGGCAAACTAAAAGTATTTTCCCATTTCAATTACTGTGCATCCATGTAATATATAATAGTAAGTTCCATTGGGGTCTATAAGGACCCCCATGGCACATGGCTACTATTAAGTACCATTGGGGTCCATGAGGATGCCCATGGTTATAGTTGTTGACATGGGGTTAGCAATAAGTACCATGGGGGCCCTTTAAGACCCCCATTGCACATCGGTTATTGTTAATTGCCATGGGGGTGCATTAATGAACCCTGTGGTATTGGGGTTAAGTTTAACTGCCACAGGTGCCCATTAAGGACATGGGGGTCTATAGGGACACCCTTTTATATTGGGGATCCCCAGGATCATAGGGTGTTCTTGAGTGGGAAGGGGGAATCACTGCGGACATATGCTTCATAACTGTTATATTGATAGTTCATTTTCCACTTGTGTGAGTACCTCATAGAAAATTCACTTAATTTGACATTTCCAATAGTAACACAAACCAGCACAGAGAAGTCAAAATAGGCTCAGTAGTGAAAGGGTTAATGGCTGTTTATATTTTATTCATTTGATTTTTGTTTTTACATTTTGAAAATACATGTTCAAAAGCACAAACTGAATATATGTGACTTGAGTGGTTCTTAAACTGGGATCTTCTTTAGCAAATGTTTTTGTATAGCTCAAAAAAGATACAAACCTGTTAATTGGCTACATACTGTAAATGAGCTAACTATTTAAATATTTTTAAACATGTTCCCATTAGCCAAACATAAAATTATAAAATTGTATTCTCATTTATTGCATTGCAATCTATATTCTAAACTGATAATCTCAGTTAAAATATATGATCGTGTAACAGTCTGTAGGTTTTCTTTCATTGTATTAAAATTGACATTAGCATCAATGTATTAGTGTGTATATGTACTGTATGATACATCTGACAGGCAGTTCAGTTACTGCAATATATTCAATTAATTTCAGTAAAGCATCAGCAGGATATAGCATTTGTAAAGAAGAGATATAATTAAGGTAAGGTTAGTAAGGATATCATAATAATAGGATTAGAGATATATTTAGGATTAGAGAATACATTTAATTAAAGGGCCACTTTAGTGTTCTCATAAAGGGCTCTCTAAAGACTATTTAGGAAGGGCCTGATAAGCAAACACCCTATATTAAACTTTTACTGTGCAATTTATTAACACTTTTTTTAGTAGAAGCTATTTCTTGAAATGTTCATATATATGACCATAAATAAATATGCAGTGAAATGGAGTGAAGTACCAAACAGTGTGAGTTGAAAGATCCAGTGAAGCAAATTTAATGTGAGAGAGAAATATGCATTAATACAATGAGATAGTAAAACAAACTCATCCAGCCTTAAAAGGAACAAAGCCATTATATGGGAAACAAATGAGTCTCAGTAACTTGAACTATTTTAACAACCACTCAGAAGTAGATCATTGTGTAAGCCATCAACGCGACTTCACTGCACTATTAGAGAGAATAAAATTATGTAATACAGCATTTGTGTACAATAAAATGAAGGTATAAATAAAGTGTAAAGCAAACCCTTATTATGTAATGCTAAGATTAAGTTTTTGTCTCAAAAACATATAAAGTAGAACACCCCTAGCATAGGTCAATATGTTGTTGAGAAATACTTTAAAGCTTTGTTTCTTAATTAATAAAGTAGTTATCTGTTAGTAATAAACTTTGGTTTAACCAGTATGTTTTATTTAAATGTGATACAAATGTGCCAAACGTCAGTGCCAAATAGTGCACCAGTTAATGAACAATTGCACTCATTTCACATGCCAGCAAGGTAATGATTAAGATCCTGCAAATTCGACTCCTCAACTTCAGACTGGAGCTCCTCTCATCACTGTGACAGAGTAATAGGAGGGGGGTTGAGGTTGAGGGGGGTGAGGAGGGGGATGAGGATGGGGGGTTGAGGATGGGGGGTTGAGGAGGGGGTTGATGAGGAGGAGGGAGGTTGAGGAGGGGGGTTGAGTTTGAGGGGGGTGAGTAGGGGGTTGATGAGGAGGAGGCAGGTTGAGGTTGAGGGGGGTGAGGAGGGGGTTAATGAGGAGGGGGGTGAGGAGGGGTTGATGAGGAGGAGGGAGGTTGAGGTTGAGGAGGGGGGTTGAGTTTGAGGGGGGGGGGGTGAGGAGGGGGATGAGGATGGGGGGTTGAGGATGAGGATGGGGGTTGAGGAGGGGGGTTGAGCATGGGGGATTAAGTAGGGTGTTCATGTTGAGGAGGGGGATTGAGGTTGAGGGGGGTGAGGAGGGGGTTGAGGATAGGGGGGTTGAGGATGGGGGGGTTGAGGATGAGGATTGGGGTTCAGGGGGGAGGATGAGGATGGGGTTGAGACGGGAGGATGAGGATGGGGGGGTTGAGGGGGGGGGTTGAGGAGGGAGGATGAGGAGGGGGTTGAGTATGAGGATGAGGAGAGAGGTTGAGGAGGGGGTTGAGGATGAGGAGGGAGGTTGAGAATGAGGAGGGAGGTTGAGGATGAGGAGGGAGGTTGAGGATGAAGGGGTTGAGGATGAGGGGGGAGATTGAGGATGAGGAGGGAAGTTGAGGATGAGGAGTGGGATTGAGGAGGGAGGTTGAGAATGAGGAGGGGGTTGAGGAGGGTGATAAGAGAGGCGGGAAGAGACAAAGGGAAGGGAGAGGGGAGAAGAGACATGGGAGAGAGAGGGGGGACACAGGGGGCACCACATTTCCCACTCTTGGCTTATACTCGAGTCACTCATTTTACCCAGTATTTTGTGGTAAAATAGGTGCCTCGGCTTATACTAGGGTTGGCTTATACTCGAGTTTACACAGTAGTTTAGAAAAATCTGAACTCCAGCCTCCAGTTAGGAAAATCAGCTATTTTCAGTGTAACAAAAGATCAGATTTAATCACAATAAAAGGTTATAAAAGCTGGATAGTTACCGTGGCCCTTTAAAGGACTGCTTCTGCTGTCCCCTACTTTCTGTAACTCCAATCTTTCCTAGCATCAGAGTATTCTATAGTGAATCTTGCCTTCTCATGATATGGCCAAAATGCTTGAGCTTCAACCTCATGATCAGTTTGGCTTGGTTTCCTGTAGTACTGATTGATCGTGATGGATCTTCTTGCAGTCTAAAGAATTCTAAACTGTTTTCTCCAAGGCCACAATTCAAAGGCATGAATTCTACAGTGCCCAGCCTTCTTTATGATCCAGCTCTCACATCTGTATGCTACTACTGGGAATACCATAGTTTTAACTATTTGGATCTTTGTTGATAATGATATATCTTTACTTTTTTATTGCTTTTGAGAAGGAAAGCTATCGCTAGTCTGTATAAGCTAACATCTTTTAATTTCATGTTAGCTTATACAGACTTGTGATAGCTTTAATTTTTATTTCTGAAGAGATCTTGGAGACAGGAGAATAAAACCTGTCACTCCCTCCACTGCTTCCCCATCTATTTTCCAGGGACTGAGTTTGCCAGCTATTGCACTCTCAATAGGTCCTGTGACCGTTTGCCCCCTAGAGGTTGGTGCCAAAATACGAGTGTGAATAGTTCTTGACAGGAGTGACAGAGTTAAACTCCTGGAGAACTCCTAATTGGTCCAGCTGCAGCTTCACTTTAAAACCTAAAAAGAAGACATGGGAAGGCTGCTAACTAGGCTCTGGTCCAGGTTGTGTGCTGCTACTAAGCAGCCAGTGCAAGCCACAGAGAGGAGCTTGTTGGCTGGTCCTGTGTGGATCTACATTCTGAACTTTGAAAGCAAACCTGAAGGAGATCACCTTGTTTACTGGGGCTGCAAGTGTTGGACAACAGAAAGGAGTGTGTGCTGTTTGAAGTTGCTGGACTAACAGAGCTGACAGAAAGAGCAACTACAGACTCAGGAGGTGAAGCTACAAAGGCACCAAGCAAGGGAATTGAATACTGAGGATTCCCAGGCAGAGTTGCTTAAGAAGACAAATTCTAGGTGAGTTTGGAGCTGCGAAGGCTGTCAGAGGCACTGAATGAAGGCACCAGACTGATTACACCCCTAGTTTGCAGTAAGTTAATATTGCAAGGGTCTCTGGGGTGAAGCATATGGGAGAGGCAGGCGGCCCTATGCTTCATCCGCTGTTACTTATTTAAAGACGTGGAAAAGACTTCTGCTAAAACAGAGACTATTTGGTGCCCTCGCCACTAGGTGGCGATATATACAGTGGTCACTAAGTGAAAAAGGATACCGGTGACCATAGGACTTTTTGCGGCAAGCCGGTGAAAGAAATTGCTAATATTGTAATTAATCCTGTTTTGGGTTTCCCTGAGGCAGAATATCGGCTCTGGCTAGTCAGGGTGTTCTGGCAAGTCAGTAAGCCTGTTAAAGTAGATTTTGATTTTCTTAAACCAAGTTGCTGCTAATGTCGTTGTTTTATTTATTTTTGCACAATAAAACACCAGTCTACTGCACGTTGTTTTATTTTTTTTGCACAATAAAACGCCAGTCTACTGCACTGTACGTGTTTTGCATACTGCTTTAAGGATACCTCAGTTCCAGTCGGCCATCTTTGTCAAGGTCCTTTAGTTTCTCCTCACTTTCAGCCATCAGAGTAGTATCATCCATGTATCTGAGATTGTTGATATTTCTCCCAACAATATTAATTCAGGCATTGAATAATTTCAGTTTGGCCTTATGCATGATGTATTCCGCATATAATTTGAATAAAAAAGGTGACAATACACAACCTTGTCGCACTCCTTCTCTGGTTTCTTGGCCCACATACAGACTGCTCAGGAGGTGGATGAAATGCTCTGGTACTCCCATCTCTTTAAGAAATAGCCACATTTTTACCTGGGGCATTACTTTAACAGATGCTCCTGGCGTTTCTGGTGACAGCCAACCCATCAGGGAGTTGACAGAGGGTCCCCGAGGAAGAACAGTTGGCCTTAATTCTCGTGGTAGAGGTTCCAACCTCCCCTCCAGAAGACATCAAAACAGGGCCCCTGACCAGCCAGATGTGCCATAGATCCAATAACACTGTGATGTATTGTTATATAATATGTTATAGTTAGGTTCTACCTCTTATTTTGATCTTCTAAAACTTGCGACCAAAATATGAACAGACATGACTAGTTAAACTCTTGCAAAACTATCTGTCACTTTAGAAGAATGTAACGGAGCTGGAACATGAAGTCCAGTATCTCCGCTGGTATACGATAAAATACCCAAGAGGCACTACAGTTTCACCCTCCCCGACCTCCCATATTGGACAACACACAGTTTGGGAGTCAAATGAATACTGACTTTATTTACCTTTACAGAAATATATATACATCTCTTTGGCCACAGGCAATACACATGCCCATATTTGGCCGCACAATAAACATAGAGAGAACAATAGGTGGGTCACACCTCCCTAGCAACTTTGATACAATCAGACATTGATTCAATTACACTTCTTTGTTCTTATCTGAGAATGAAAACACTGTATACAATAGACTTCCTTTATCTAATGCAGAGTCGCTGTAACAGGATTATCTCCCATGCAAAGTAGCTGCAAATGTCTGGGACAATATTCTGCAGAGCATCAACCAACATACATGCAGTATAATAGTAGGATCATATTTTAACCATAATAATCATAAAACAGGGTAAAACAGTGATGGGTTCCGTTACAAAGAATATTTCTTCTTTTTTTTTTATATAGATATTGATAGTGTCCCTTAAGGGCTTCCTTATATACACACCCACCAGCGAATCCAGTCAGTATTGGAGTCTAATACTACTGGACTCACCAATGTAATTAAAAGGACAGCGCTCGCTCTCCTTGAAGTAGTGTTATACTACGTTCCTAGTTTTGTTATATTGTATTAGTATAATTTTATTTTTAGAATTAAAAAAAAAAGTTTTTTTTTTTTTTTTTTTTGATAAATTTGTGTCAACAAATTTGACGCCGGATTACTTGACAAGCAGTTTCAACCACTGTATATCGTTGTGTTCTCCTCATCCGTTCTACCCTAATATTTTAATTTACGTTTACATCAATTTGCACAGTGAAGTGACGCAGGTGGTTTCTGGACGGAGTCCCAGCAGGAGGCTCATCAGACTAGATACTCGAAGGTGGCTATAACCCTTCGTGCTCTACTAAGCTTTGGCCTTGAGCCCCAGACAAACGGTGAGTCATGAATATTAATATAATTTCACATAATGCTCAGGGCCTGAATGAACCGATTAAGAGAGGGGTTGTCATAAAAGAGTATCAGAGACTAGGGGTAGATGTAATATTTGTGCAAGAAACACATTTTAAGAAACTAGCGGTCCCCAAATACTGGGGGAAAGCATATAAACAAACTTTCCACTCCACCGCAACAGAAAAGAAAAGAGGGGTGACACTCCTTATTCATAATAGGCTTACATTTCGCCACACCCGCACTCAGACAGACCCAGAGGGTAGATATATGGCAGTACATGGCACCATTCATGACCAGAAAATTGCCTTCCTTAACATATATGCGCAAAACACTGATCAGAAGCAATTCTTCACTAAGATTTCAGATCTGATTATGGGCTGGGAGCACTCCCTCCTGATCATAGGGGGGGACATGAACACAGTCCTAGATCCATCTACAGACAAATCAACTGCTACCACTAAACTCACACCTCCCACGGCTACCAGAGCTCTTAAACATATTCTCAGATGTAATTGCCAGATAGACAGTTGATGGATAATGAACCCCACTGATCGAGAGTATACTTTTTACTCCCCCAGACATCTGTCACACTCCAGAATTGATTACCTGTTCATTCAACAACACCTATCACTAAACTTAGAAGCAGCTTCCATTCAACCCATTTCGTGGTCAGATCATGACCTGGTTCTGATCTCCTTGTCTGGACTTCTACTAGTGGGCACTAAATCCCTGTCTATTAAACGATTTAGTCCTAAGGGAAAAAAGCAGCAGCGCAATTGTGGAATACTTAGGGATCAATAGTGGGGGTGAGGTAGACGGGGGAGTAGTGTGGGCAGCCCATAAGGCAGTGATTAGAGGAGTTTGTATTCAGCTAGGAGCAGCAGCGAAAAAAGCAGATGGAGCGCAAATTAGTGACCTTAATAGCAAGATCACAGAGTTACAATCACTATTTGCCAGGAATCATGATTCTAAGATCTACAATGAAATTCTGAAATACAAACACACCTTAAACACAGTGCTTAGGAAGAGGGTGGTCTCCATGCTACAACGTACGCAGGCCAGCTTCTTTAGGAGCACCAATAAACCTGACAGTATGTTGGCCAGAAAGCTTAAAGCACAGAGGGCGGACTCATTCATCCCAAAGATATTTACTAAAGGGAAAGGCCCGGTCTCTAAACCAGACCAGATTGCTGATGTCTTTCGACAATTTTATACAGAACTGTATTCCGCCCCCTCCCACTCAGGATCCTACTCTCACAAATCACAAATTGATGAATTTCTTTCTGGGATTCAGCTGCCACAAATTGAGGAATCACAGGCAGAGACCCTAGCAGACCCCATAACTGGTGAGGAAATTAAACAGGCTATTAAGACCACAAGATCACATGCAGCACCTGGTCCGGATGGATTCACAATTTTTTATTATAAACAATACATCGATCTCTTGCTACCGCACCTCCAAGAATTTTTTTCACAGTTTCCTCTCTGGTTCTTCATTCAGACCAGAATTTCTAGAGGCTAAAATTATCGTAATACCCAAAGAGGGGAAAGACCCAGCACAGTGCGGTAGTTATAGACCGATCTCCTTGATCAACACGGACCTCAAATTATATTCCAAAATAATGGCAAACAGATTGGCCCCATTGTTGCCGGACGTGATCCATCCGGACCAGGTAGGCTTCATCTCAGGTAGAGAAGCACCCGACAACACCAGGAGAATCTTTAACCTGATAGACTTGGCTACCAGAGAGGATATCCCGCTAATGCTCCTATCTTTAGACGCCGAAAAGGCATTTAATAGGATAGACTGGACTTTTATGTGGAAAACATTGGCGAAGTTTGGTCTGGGAGACTGCTTTTTGAAGGGCATTATGCCTTTATACAGCGATCCCAGAGCATGTATTATATATCAGGGATTTGTGTCCAAACAATTTATAATTACTAGGGGAACTAGACAGGGCTGCCCACTCTCCCCCTTGCTCTTCGCCCTTAGTCTTGAACCATTGGCAGCGGCAGTTAGAAATTGTCCAAACATTAAAGGAGTGCAGATTGGCCCGAATGAGCATAAGCTCAACCTTTTTGCAGACGATATCATGCTGTCACTTACAGATCCAATACCAAGCCTGCCTAATTTATTCCAATTGCTCACAGACTTTGGCAGAGTGTCAGGGTTCAAAATCAACACTGACAAGACCATAGCCCTCAACATTACACTACCCCAAACGATGAAACAGAACTTAGAAAACAGCTTTCCCATAAAATGGGCATCCAAACAGATAACTTATTTGGGTATTCATATTCAGCGGTCTATAGCGTTGGTATACGAGGCAAATTTTCCTCCTGTCTTTAACAGAATCAAGGCAGATATCTCCAAGTGGTCCTTCCTTAACATCTCATGGTTGGGCAGAATAAATTCCATCAAGATGAATGTGATTCCCAAATTATTATACCTATTTAGGACAATCCCAACACCGATCAGGTTACCCGACCTTAGAGTGATGCAAAAAACACTTTTTAAGTTCGCCTGGAATAACAAGAAACCGAGAATCAATAGAACCACAATGTGTGCGCCTAAACAGAAAGGGGGGCTAGCCTTCCCTGATCTAATCAAGTATTATAAGGCCACTAGATTAGCTCAAACCACGACCTGGTTTAAAAAAGAGGCCATACCGGTGTGGGCAGACATAGAGAGGCAACTTCTAGAAGACAAGCATTGGGTACTATCGCAGGTTTTATGGCTTAGCTTAGGTCGGGACCTACGAACAGGAGAGTTACCGATTTGTATTAGCCACTCTTTGAAATTATGGAAAGACCTGAACAGAAGGGTGGACCTCCTGAGCGTGGGTTCTGGCTTGATTCCACTATGGCAATCTCACAAAGGTCAGCACCTCAATAAATTTACCCAGATGAAATGGTGGATAAAGAACAAAATAACAGTTGTGGCAGATACCTGGGTGACCTCACAAAGCAACACATCGTCAATTATCACTGACATAATTCAGGTGCCACATAGAGAGTGGCTTAATCTGATGGCAATTAATGAGACACTAACACACTCTACGAAAATCAATAAATATCATACCAAATCTCCCTTCGAGAAATGCTGTATCAACAATCCCGGAGGTAAGGCCAATATAGCCAACATTTACAATCAGATGGTGTCTCCAACCAACAGGGTTAAACCACATTACCAAACTGCATGGGAGGCTGACTTGCAGGTAACTCTAGACGACAGCCAATGGAATAAGATCCTCAAACAAGCCAATACCTCTTCACTAAACGTGACACTAAAAGAAAACTCTTTTAAGACAATAATGAGGTGGTACCTTACACCAGCAAGACTCCATCTTCTGAACAAAACACACCCTGACACATGTTTTAGGGGCTGCACAGACACTGGTACACTGATTCACATGCTGTGGGAGTGTCCGAAAATAAGACCCATATGGACAGCAACATACGACCTATTAGAAACACTTTTGGGGACAACAGTAACACAAAAGCCTGAGGAAGCTTTGCTAGGCCTTCCAACTACGGGGCTATTCAAATCAGAACAATGTTTAACAACACAGATATTTTTGGCCACGAGATGCATCATAGCTAAACACTGGAAACTTACCTCCCCTACTCACATTGAAGTACTTCACAAAATCAGGTTCATTCGGGCTATGAGCTCACTTTCAGCTGAAATTGATGAAAGATACCTCCTGCTGGGACTTATGGACTCTACGAGGTCCACAATAAGGTTCGTGTGAACTACTTTTATGGGTTGACCTGATGTTTGATCTATGGTTTCACCTTACTGTACCTCCTGGACACATGTCTGCTTTGAGGAATGTATATATGTTCAAGACCTTGTGTGACTTTGTATATATGTTTTACCTGGTTATGTGTTATTCTAACCAAAAAAGAAAAACTTTGAAAGAAACTTTTTGATATATCTTGTTGATACTTGAGAGATTTGTTATATGATTTGCTGAACTTACGATGTTGTATTTGTTTATTCTTTCAATAAAAAAGTTAATTATAAAAATAAAAAAAAGAAATAGCCACATTTTGCTGTGATCCATACAGTCAAAGGCTTTAGAATAGTCTATGAAGCTGAGGTAAATATTTCTCTGGAACTCTCTTGCTTTCTCCATTGTCCAGTGGATATTTGCTACTTGATCACTTGTGCTTCTGCCTCTGCAAAACACGGCTTAGACATCTGGAATCAAAGCATCAACCTGCCAACAATGACAGTTGCCTCTACACGCATCCAGCTTTTGCCCAAATCCTCCTTTGCCTCTACAAGGGACCTCTCAATCTCCAAACACATCCCTCAAGCAATTTACATATCAACCCATCTCTCTGGCATATCCATGGCAACCAATGGAAAGGAGAATATTACTTTACCATACATTCATTTGAATCCAAAAGCAGTCCAAATGTTTTCGACTACTTCGCTGAAGGCCTTTGCTAGATATTACCGAACATCATGAGATGCCCTATAGTGATCCAATACCTGGATGATTAACTGTACAGTGAAGGCTCAAATGCCTCTCGAACAAGCTTCCTATTCCCAGAACTGAACATTCCCTTCTCCAACAACAAGCTAGTAGGCATGTCCTATTGCATCAAAATCCTGGGCATCACCCTATACACAGAACATGTGGAATATAGTCTTCCAGAAAACAAACTTGCCAGACTTAAAGATTATCTAACCACACTCCAACTCTGAAAAATATGCACAATGAAGGAACTCCAATCACTTCAACTTTGCCACTTAAATCCTCCCACAAGGTAGAGCATATATGAGCAATCTGCTAACATGCCTGGCACGACATTCCAATCCACTCATATTCATCTCCCTAAGTCACACAAGCCATCTTTAACCTCCATCTATGGTCAAAAATTATTTTACAATAGAAAGGCAGATCCTTCTTCTTAATATGACTGTTATCTGATTCCCCTTACCTACTGGTCTAAGCTTTTCCTTCACATGACAAAATAATACATAGCAACAAGGTACTAACCTCTACCTGGCCTACCTCCATCTCCAACTCTGCTTCCTCTAGAAATGCCATTCCTGCACTAATTCAAGGGGACAAAATTGGCTTGGTTAGCCAGTTCACCTCATCAACACAGAATAAATTACACTTGTCACTCTTACCAGGCTTTAATCATATTACAACACCACAATATTCCTTTTGAGAGATCTTGCATTTGTGCAGTTTAAATGTTATTTAAACAATTTAAATGTTATCCTTATCTAAGACATCCTTCCTTCCTCACTCAATTTTTCTTTTCTCCTTAAGGATTTCTGTCCATTCCTCCCGGCTTCACCCTTTGCCAACCACCCCCGAACCGTCCAATTGCTCTAGACTCTCTTCTCTCATCAGGTCATTAAACGATCTATGCAAGCCTAGTGGATAATATGAAAAAGATCTATGATAGAGCATAACACCTATTCAAATATTTGCATCAAACCACAACATACCACTCCTTCTACCTTCATAGTCTTCGCAGCCCCCTGCGACACTCGACTTCAACACTATGAAGACATACCTTACTGGTGTACAATTCTATCTCATCCATGACTTCAGTCTCGACAAATCCTTCCTAATCTCTCCCCCCCCCCATAAAATCCTTCCTAACAGATCTTGCTTACAAATCATCACCTTTCAAACCCCAACGACTACCTATCAAAAGCTCCATTTTCAAGTAGTTCATTACTATCTTCAGCATGTAGATACCTGATAATTTACAATCCATCTCCACCGCTTTTATGCTGGCTAAGAACCAGTGAGTTTACATATTCTCAATCAAATCTATACTGTCTCACCAAAAAGGATATTGCTTTCCAAAAGTATCACTTCATCCTAACTCTCCAGTCCACTAAAACCAGCCGGCTGCCTGTCTCAGTTACATATTACACCACACATGGGGCGCTAATCAGTTGCAGTAATTACCTTGAACCTGGCATTTTGGCTGCAGGTTAAACATTTTCTAAATATCTAGATGTATTCAATTGACTCAGGCCAGCAATTACAGGCTCACATCCTTCGCACGGAATCAATGTCTCCCTTTGTAAGCTTTCAGGGGGCGTGATCATATGATCTGACAATATTTAAGCAAGCCTGTAAGTTACTTTTTAGACAGAGCCAATAGTAAATGAGACCGTCATCATGATGTCACTAAAACATGGAGTTTAAACTAAAATTAATTAGTGTTTAGAAGTACAATTTGCGATTGGACAATCAATAAAAATCAATAAAGCAATGCATGCGGGTTCCATGATATTTATTAACCCATTGCATCCTGGGATCAATTTAATAAGGAAATCAGACTTGAAAGAAATAATTTTTGATTACAGATTTGATAAAGAGGGGGTGTACAAAAGGTAACAATGAGAGTGTGTGGCAGATAATTACAGGAGATGACCCCACATGGGGTCTGGCAGTACCTCGATGGCTGGCACCTGAGAACAATAAGGCTACCTTCTAATACACATCCTGCTGTCTCTGAGTCTGAGTGGTCCAGACCTTAGATAGAGTATATGGCAGATGTGATTAACTTAATTTGCTAACAATTGTCCAAAACAGATAACAATACAATACAGGTGTCTGATCACTGCAGACTCAGCACACTGATTACTCAGTCACAGTTTAAACATAACACAGAATACAGTAATATTACATGGGGAACTACATACAACATACAGGATAAGGCAGAGACATATGCCATAAGACCACATGAAGCGTGGTGGTACACTATGGTACTATGTACGGTATTGGGGCTTTTCACCCCACCACACACATTTCCCATGTGGCAATATAGTTCTCCTACACATTTTCTAATGGGACAGTCTGTCATCGATGGTGTCTCAATGCACCAGGATCCAGGCCCTGGAAAGGGGTCAGTGACACAGTGTTTTCAAGTTCCAGTGTTCCTGTGTTCCAGCTCCTGTCCAGCATCATTCTGGAGGTTGAGTGCTGCATACTCTCTCACACATCCAGAATCACAGCCTAACGGTGGGAGTTCCAGAGCATTGAGGTTCCAGCTGGCTAAGTTCTGTGAGACAGAAGCAAGCCTGATTTAGTGGCAATCTACATTTGCTCCTGAGGCTAACTGGCTTCTACTTACTTGATCATGGTGTGAGGATCTTCACTGGTGGCATTTGGAGGCTTCCTGGAAGGCAGGGGAGTTGTGTCATGACAGTGATTCTAATGGATTTGTAACATTCTTACTACCAGGTCGATACACGATATAAAAGATTGAAATGGGCAAAGAAATGAGCCCAACTGGCTTGTCACTGATTCAGCCCAAACAAGCTAGATGGGTTTTTTTCTTCAAGATTCAGGTCAGTAAACTCGATTATAAGGTGTGTTGTCCGTTCTAATAAATACCTCCATTATTCAATGGCCAATTTGATAGACAGGAGCTCTTGATTTCCCACACCATACTCCCTTTCAAGTTGGGTCAACTTATTATAAATGAAATAAATGGGATGATGTAGGTTCTTGGGCACATGCTGCTGAGATAAACCAGCAAACACCTCTGTTTCTGATGCATCAACTACAAGGATAAAGGGGGTGTGTGGAGTCTTGATCAGTCAAGCATAGTAGTGCTTCAGTGAAGTGGGTCGACAATAAGGCTATTTTTTGTTGAACCTGTGTATTTCACACAAAAGGAAAAGTTGAGCATGTCTACTGTGTGATATCCTGGAGAAGTATCTGATAATTTGCAGATAATAGCTGGTGAAGCTAAGGAGACACTGTACCTCTTTGCATTTTTTAGGTTCTGACCAGTTAGTCTCACCTGAGATTTATGAGGATCTGTGGCAAGTTCCTCTGGAGAAATGATAAAGCTTAGAAATTCCACTATAGTAGTCTCAACAATGCACTTCTCCATTTTTACTTAAAGTCAATTAGCCTTATTCAATTAGCTACTTGCAAATGCCTTGAACTCATAAATTTGGCTTTGGGTGTTTTCTCATAAATGTTTATATGCATTCTATTGACTTAAGAATTCATTAGTGCCAATAAGTAATATTTGCAGAATATGTAGCAATATTAAGAGTGATTTTAAGTGTGTGTATACATTTACAAATTGGCCAATTGAATCGGGCCCAATGAGTGCAGAGTTGGGATAATATCTAGCACACATATTAATGATGTTCTTACAGTGAAGACAAGAGCACAAATATAATTGTCCACTAAATCGCAGAACACACTGTAAATTATGTATTAGAAGATAGCTGGAGCACTGGGCAGTCCAAAAGGCATAACAAGCTTTTCAAAATACCTTGTACGCACCAGGTAATGAGGTGGATTGATGGATAAAACCCTTGCGTAAGTTGTATGTATGAATGTACTCCTTTGGGGATTTCAGCTCTGCCTTGGAAAGTGGATAGATTGTTTCAAAAAGTATATTTGCGCCAGGCAATTAATGAACAGACACAGAATTAAAGTGAGAGCTAACCCTTCTGTCTACAGTTTCCTTGGTGGCTGATCATGTAACTACCACTGGAAGTGACTACACCATGCCAAGTTTGAGTCTCACAGCAGAAGAAAAATCTTAAAAATCCGAAGTTAACGGCCGTGCAAAGCAAAAAACATGAAACACACACACACAAAAAAATACAACAAAAACATCACATACAGCACTTGGGAACAGTCAGGACGTCTGGGAGTGAGGTGGAGTTTCGCCACTCGAAAATCGGCTGAGAGAGAAAAAAATGGCGGGCAAAAAAAATTAAAACAAGGCGAGACGACCCTGGACCGCGCAAAACACCATTTATGGAATCAAAGTAGGTGAAGTAGAATACAAACTGACACTATTTGCAGATGACGCTGTCCTCTATCTAGAGAATCCTTCCCTATCAGTGAAAAATCTTCTAGACTGTATAAAGGATTTTAGTAAAATATCCAGCTATTAAACAATGGGGAAAATGTAATCAAAAACTCTTTTTAATCATATTTCCCAGCCTAATAACTCCAGTCTCATTATTAAACAAGTTATTAAATATCCCCTTATTGCATATTCTAGCTAAAAAGGGGCTTACACATTTAGGAGATTTATTTCAGAATGGTAATATGAAACCCTTTAGGATTTAAGAGAGAGATTTAACCTGCAGAAATCAATGTGGTAAGAATATACTAAAATGTATAGCCATCTTAAGTCTTCTGGTTTCTGCTTGACGGGACAAAGACATCTGTCTGATTGTGAAAGATTAATTCTAGCAGACGATAAATCTTATTTAATGGTTAAATGTCATTAAAACAAAATACACAACTTCCAACCAAATCGATAAATAAAAAAACTCTACACTGGCTCGTATTCATAAAATAAAAGTAAAAATCCCCACTTGGTCCGAAATTCTCACTTAAATCAATAAAATACATATGTTGGAAAGTGAACTAGAAGAAATTGGGATAACCCAAACCCCAACACATAAATGGAACATTTGGGATCAAAAATATACCGAATAGAAAAATGTGACTCTACAGAGTCACAAAATGAAGCAGGCCCTCCCTACCTTCCCCCGACCTCTTACTCGACTACATTTTTTTTCTTCCTTTTTGATATCAAATAATATATACAGACATTCTTTTGAATACTTCTTTGGATGATCCAATTACACATCTCACCTAAATATAGAGATACAACTCTTTGGAGTTTTGCCTAACTATCTTATAGATATTGTACAAAAGTGTTGATTTTATTGAATTTTTTCCGTGCATCTACAAAGAAAAAACCTTAAGATTGTTTAAAAGGGTCCTGAGATTTGCTGCTGAACCAGAACAAAGGAGACTCTGAAACACTGATGAACAACATGCCTACTTAAGGTTGGCAATGACTCATATTGCCTGTCTGTTTCAAACCTATACAATTCTTTGCCTTATACTACTGGAGATCTAGTCTGTGTAATAATCTAAAGATATGGTACACAATAAGCTGTATTACTTTTTAAGAGAAGACCCAGCAGCTTATCTCTCAAAGCTATAATATATGAAAGAGGATGTGTGTTTCTGCTGAAAAAAACATTTAAGACCATATATAAAGTGACTTATCTATCACCAAAATGATATATATGACCAGGATTGTGCATAGGAGGACCCAGCTGGTTTTAAAAATCAAGTTTGGAAACTTTTTTTTCTGAGATTTGCTGCTAAACCAGAACAAAAGAGACTCTGATAAACACCATCCATACTTAAGGTTGGTAAACATCAAAATTGCTTGTCTGGATCAAACCTATACAGTTCTAATCTAGATGCCTTACACTATTGGAGATCTTTTCTGTGTAACAATTTGTAGATATAGAATAAAATCTGGATTGTACTCACAATAAACTGTATAATCGTGAATTATGTAAATCAAAGAAAAAGACCCAGCAGCTTATATCTCATATAATACGGATATAACCTATACCTTTTATGTGGGAGACTGTGAAAAATGAATGCAGACTATTTCTGCTTTATAAGGTCCCAGATTATCACCCCCTTATCAGACCTTCCAATCCAGGGGCCCCATACACCTCCCACAACTCCAATTCTAGAGTGAAGCCTAAAAGGCTTGGAGTCAAAGCCTGCCCACACTCATATTGACAAAGGCAAGAAACAAAAGCTAACATGCTTGCGCAGACACCCTCTAATCTGGGGATGCTAAGAGCTAAAGTGATGAACAACTAAGGAGTACCTAACACTTTCAACCACAGCGTTAAAGGCCTAGAAGCAGGGTACAAAGAGCTGTTACACAAGAAGCCAGCCTCCCAGGCGTTAAAGGAAAGCCCTAATCTATTGTATCTGGTGATTTACAGCATTCCAGGACTATAAGCCCAAAGGAAATCCATTGTGATTTGTTATCTCTACAGTACATTCTGGGTAGAACTGTCTTTTATCAAACATAGTGGCTGGGAATTACTCCAAGGGCTGGAACACTTGCTCTGGGGTGGACGGCACAACCTAGGGTGGCACGCCCAACATGTTTTGGACAAAGGTCTGAACACAACAACTTGATAGAAATAGCTCACTTAATAAATCTGCACAGCTCCATCTAGTGGGCAAATTTCAGACCTGCAAATTCAGACCTGCAACAATAAAACTACACCACACTGCCATCTGGTGGGCCTACAAAGTATTTGCAGCTCCATACAACATTGACTGAGAGCTATAAGGCCTTTCAGTTAACCACTCCCTGCACCCCTCATCATTACCTGCTCCTCTCAGCTATCTCATGGGACAAGATTTTTTTCTCCCCATGCTTTCTCACCAGCCAAGTCTTCCTATCATAATGCCTGAATAGCACTATATGTGTACCTGAAGGCGCCGGGCCCAATGACTTGATATGACCAGACTGGAGACCTCTTGCACCCGGCCTACTGGTGTGTTATGACTGGGACGGGAGCTAAGCGGATATAATCCCTACTTGTTAACAGAAAGAAAGCCTATCCCTGTACCTCCCGATTGTCAGCCTAGACAGTGTCCTCTCACATTTTCGTGCCTCAGCTTTACCCGCTGAAAACCCTATCTTCCTATCCATCATGGGGAAATCTAGCAAGAAAACCCAGCAATCTAGAGGAATTAAGGATCACATTCAAACACAAGCCCCTCCACCGGCTCCATCTCAACAGCCAGACCCCTCCTCTTCAGACAGCTCGGACATCGAGGATACCCCGGATTGCCCTCCACATGTGGACTTGACATATGCGACAGTGGCAAGAATATATGCTCTCTTACAAGCTCGCCAATCCACAACAGTCAGGGAAATCAAGCAGGAAATCCAAGACTTGGGTCAACGCACCAACCACCTGGAAAACCTAACAGATCAAATCATTGAGTCACAATCTTCTGATAGGCAGGTGATTGACCAACACTCACTGCAAATTTCCGCCCTTGAAGCCAAGCTAGAAGATCTGGAGAACCGCTCGAGACGATTCAATGTTCGCTTCTCTGGCATCCCTGAAACGGTAACTAATCTTTTGCTGTACCTGCAAACAACTATTCAGTCCATCTTACCGACGCGCCCAGAGTCAGCTTGGGAAATCGAGAGAGCTCATAGAGCCTTGGGAGGTCCCCCAAACTCTGATCAACCAAAAGACGTTTTGGTCCACTTTCTCCGCCAGAATGCAAGAGACCTTCTTCTACAGGAAGCCAGAAAGTCCCCCACCATTGTGGATCCAGACGGCTCCACTCTGCAGATTTATGCGGATCTAGCACCATCTACGCTCTGGAAATGTAAACTCATGAAGCCCGCAATTGCAATCCTCATTCACAACAAAATTAAATATAGATGTGGCTTCCCGTTCAGCCTCTCCTTTCAAGTGGGCTCATCCGCTCATACAGCTTTATCACTGGAAGAATGTATGGCTTTCCTGGCTCAACTCAATCTAGCCCCACGCAATAGGTGACAGCCTCGAAACCTAAGCGACCCTGGAGACCTTCCCGAATAGAGGTCACACCAAACATCTCTACGCTTCTTTCTAAACCCTCGCTGGACATTCCTAGTAATCCGGTTGTTCGTTCCTCATCCATGAAAATCTAATTTTGGATCGCTTTCCCTGATATTCATCAATGACTATTTAAGACTTGCAATCCTGAGTCATTACTCTAGGCTTGCACTTCCCAGTAGGATATGCTGAACTCCTACATACTTTCCAAGGCAACCTTGGAACCTTAGATTACTTGGTTCTCTTACCCACACCGAGTCGACTTTCCCCTGGACCAGGTTTGGTATGACCCCTATGTTGATTGTCCCTGGGAGTCAGATCTTAAACTGTATCCACTATATGCTTGAGAAAGGGCTTTAACCCCCTTCCCATTCTCCTGTACAAGGCAACATCATGCCCATTTGGATCTCTACCTATAATTTAGACCCGTGGTGGATCCACTAACCTTCCCAGAAAGGCCCCCGCCCTAGTCTCCACTCACCCCTAACTCCCCCGCCCCCCTGGCATTGGGCTGGCCTAAACCGGGGTCCCTCAATCTAAATCCAATCGTAGACTCAAAAACCCTCCTATACAAGCCCCCTCAGGTCCATTAATTTAACCCTTATACATGCTTGGACCTATACTTTGCCCCACCTCACTAGTAGGGATTCCAAGGTTGGGGAGATCCCCCCCCCCCCCCCTTGCCCTCGGCACTTTGTGTGCCTTAAGTTATTTAGTGAGGATTTACCTCCACTATACTTTTATATTGTTTTTTATATTGTTTGATAAGATGTTGATTTTATGGATATTTTCTGAATGTTTTAAACTGTTCTTTTTGTCTCTATTCTCCCCTGCATCCTGGGCTGTCTGGCTCCGGTCCTTCGCTCCTCCACCGCCTCTGGTCCTTGGCCACCATGAGCTTAGCGGCGGTCTCAACATCTTCCTGAGCATTCATTACTCCCACAGGTCCAATGACTGACACTTCTTTCACCTTTCTCACTCACAATGTTAAAGGGTTTAATTCCCCATTTAAAAGGCGCAAAGCGTTTATCTTATATAAATCACTTCGACCCTCAGTAATATTTATGCAGGAAACTCATTTTTGCTAAAGGCAACCCCCCCCTTACTTACACAAATCATACCCCTACTTCATAACCTCAACTTGTCCCACTAAGAAGGCAGGCGTGGCTATACTACTCCATAAAGACTTCCCTTTCACTGTGGAGAGTAAAAAAAATGACCCAGAGGGCAACTACATTTTACTAACAGGATTTCTTCTGAATACTAGGATCTCTCTTATCTGTACTCCCCCACTACGGCCCCCCACTCTCATTAAACTCCTTGCTCATTTCAAATCAATAGATACAGGCAAAATCATTCTAGGGGGGGGGGGGGGGGGGATATCAACTTAGCTCTAGACCCTAGCATGGATAGGCTCTCTAAGTCCCAGGGTGATAAATTCTCCAAAAAACTTAAGCACATCCAGAGACTGCTCGAGGAGACTGAAACATCAGGGAGAAAGGGAGTACGCGTTTTACTCCCCAGTGCATGGCTCACTCCTTCAGTACTTAATGCTAGCAACAAAGAGTCATATAGCCAGGCAATGGAAATCTCCCACTCTTACTTTACAATCAGTCATCAATAAGATGAAATACATTGCTATAAATGAAAGACTAACCCATTTACTGGAGGACCGTATGCCTATTTTTCTCCAGATATGGAATCCCTGGATTCATTCTCCCTATAGACCCCCTATCAAGTGAAGTCTTCTTAATTAACATTGTGCTATATTTTGCTAATTTTCTTATGGTGTAATGTAATGTTAACCTTTTATCTTTCTTTTTCCCTTAATTGGGTATGACTGTATGTTAATAATTTCAAACTGCTACTTGGCATTTATGCTATCCTTCTGTTTATTTAGTTACTTAATAAAAACCTTTGAAAAAAAAAAGATTGTTTAAAAGAGAGGTGATACACCCAAACAATTGTTCCTTCTATTTGTTCTAATGTCCTTAAGAAAGTCCATACCTCAGATGTCTGTAACAATTGCTGCTTCCTTTTTGTCTTTATGTATGTACATTTAAAAAAAAAAAATATATATAAACATACATTTTTTTTTTATTGCGGGCTTGAAAAAAAGTTACGGGTTGACCCACCAGCCAGCCCGCAAATGAGAGAGGGAAGGGAGAGGGGGGGAAAGAGACACAGGGAAGTGAGAGTGGGGGAAGAGACACTGGGGAGGGAGAGTGGGAAAGAGACTCTGGGGAGGGAGTGGGGGTAAAGAGACTCTGGGGAGGGAGAGGGGGGAAAGAGACACAGGGGTGGGGAGAGGCTCGCAATGAGCACCTTCGGCGCTCATGGCGAGGCCCGCCGTGAGTGATAAAGTTACGGACTTGCACATGTGCGCATGCCACGGCCTGCAATGAGCAGCAAAGCCGCTCATTGTAGGGCTTGCGATGAGCGCCGAAGTTGCTTATAGCGAGGACCGTAAAGTAGAGGGGGGGAGAGGCTCGCAATGAGCGCCAAAGGCGCACATCGCGAGGCCCGCAAGTTAGAGAGGGGGAGGGGAGCCTTGCATTGTGTGGCAAACAGCATAGCCAGGCTTCACATTCTATTGCTGTCATTTGTGTCGCTAGTAGTTACATAGTATTTGAGGTTGAATAAAGACTTTTAGTCCATCAAGTTCAACCTTTTTAGATCATGACACCAGATACTGGCGATTGAATTTCTCCCTGGATCAATATTCCTTCACAAGTAATATAGGATGACCTTGAATGCCCTCTTTATTCAAAAATATATCTAACCCTTTTTTATAGTTATCTATTAAATTCGCTGTCCCCACCTTCTTTGGTAGAGAATTCCACAGTTTAACCAGCCTGAGTGTGAAGAACCCTTGAGTTATGATGGTTTGGAGCATATATATATACTGTATATATATAAATAATTATGCATATTGCCTTTTCAACTGTTAATTTTAAAAATAGATATCTGCGTTCAGGATATTAAAGGTATGTGGAAGTTTGTGGATATCATGTGTTTTAAGTTTGTCCGATTGGGCATGTTTCTTGGCAAATAATTCTGAATATTTGTAATTCAACTTACATTTGAAATTTCGTGTGTGAGCTACACCCCCAAGGCACCTATGTAGGCAGAGCTTCCTAGCCAATGAACTGTGATGAGTTGTGTACTAGCGAATCAGCTGCGGGTATCACGGCTTCCCAAGCAGCTTTGTTTCAGCCTGTAAGAGGGAAAAAAATGCATTGTTGTACCTGCCTCTGATTGGACACGACTAATTATTAATTTTATGCTAATTTATCTTGTTTTTTCAGGGGTGTTCTTTCTCAAACTCAACTGCCTGAAAACTGTAAGTTTATTTATTTTTGTTTTGGGATTCTTTCATGCAAAAAATATTTTCACACAGTACTGTAAAGATTTGTGAATTATATCATCTGCATTTTTTAAGAAGGGTGGCTACTCCTCTTTGAGTTTTAGTATAAGAGGCTGTAAGGCAGGTACCTACACAAGGAGCCTTCAGTAGAGTCACCTGAATGTTTCCAATGTGTTTATTTTGATAATGTAATATCAGGTGAAACCAATTTTAAATGTTTTAAAATGTTTCTTATTTTTATGGATGAATTGAGCCCTTCAACATTAAAATGTATGTAACAAAGGTGAAGTTTTCTACATGGTATTTAAAACAACTAAACTTTACAATGAACAAATATGTTTTCAGAAAAGAAAAAAAAACACAATCTTTACAATTTTAACTTTTATATGCAATATTTTGTTTGCACGCACCATTTCCTTTTCTTAGTTGATTCTGTCTATTGCTGTCTCAGGAAGCTATGGCCTTGTAAGCTAATGAGCTTCCAGTTGCTCTTATTGAGAGCACTGACAGTTTTAGACACCACCCACACATTGTGCAGATAGAAATATCTTGTGTATTCAAAGTGTCTTCCTAGATTCCATAGGCAGTAATATTTGTATATACAGTACTAATAACATTTACACCATTTTTCTCAAGAGTTTTTTATTAGGCAACAGATAAAAGGAAATCAACATAAAAGCCAAGTCAAAGCTTTGGCACAATTGAAGTATAACATCACCATACTGAAAGAAAACAGAATAAGACTAACATTATATTGTAAAAGATAAGGGTACCGTGTTAGAGACAAGATAAATGCAAACAAAAAGGCCTATCCCCACCAGTGGGGATAAAACAGTTTAACAGGTTTGATGTAAACCACATCAGGAGCCTAAATAAAAGCTATGCTATGAGTAAAATATAATTCTAAACGAGTTATAAGCATTGCAATAGAACACTGTTGAATACAAAACAACAAAATCAAAATCAGATTTTTATCCCAAACGTGTCCAAGTTCAAGTCCAGTAAGTTATCAGTTTAAATCCATTACCTGTCCTGTCCTGCTGCCTCCAGTGTAGAGATTAGCAAAGAAGCATAGTGATAAGTAAGAAGGAATCATGTTATAGGTGGACTATAAGGGGAAGTGATGCAGGGATTAAATGGGTTAGCCTCATTTTACTGATAACCGATTGTAAAGTAAGAATGGGAGATTTCCATTGCCTGGCTATGTGGCTCTTTGTAGGTAACCTTAAATACTGGAGGAGTTTATTCTGACACTTTGATTAGGGGAGCGTTTCCATTTAAATAGTTTTTTCTGGAATAATATAAGTCCTGTGGAGAACTTTGATGGAGGTCTCCAAAATATTACTGTAGACGGATCCTCTGGTTAGGTTTCACCAAGAGTTTGGCCAGGTCTCTGTATCCCAGCTACAAATTAGATCTGCTTCCCATTATTTAGGGGAGAGGTGGAGGAGAGAGAATTAAAAGTATTGTATAGAATACCCAGTATAATTTTGTAAGAGGGGCATAACCTGGGAAACCAATTTGATGAAGGTTTCCCTAGGGTGTGTTCTAAGGAGGAGAGGAAGTATTTAAATCAAATCCGGTGTGATTTATTCTGCCATATGAATTTAAACATTTGGTTTTGGAACCTATCTACAGTAAGTCTGTGAAATTCAGAGCAATTGGTAGGGAGCGAAATAAATACATAAATCGGGTGAAGGAGGTTAATTTTAAAAGAGTGAATACGTCCGAGCCAGGAGATGGGATATTTTGCCCATGACAGTAGGTTTTGGGTTAATGTTTTGTAAAGGGCTGTATAGTTGGATTTATGCCAGTTTGCAGTGTTGCGAGTGAGATTCACCCCTAGATATTTGAGGTGGTTAGAAGGCCAATTAAAATTTGTGTTGTTGTAAGAAGGTTATATTGGAGGGGGGTAAGAAAATATTTAGGGCTTCCGTTTTATCTATATTGATATTGAGCCCAGAGAATTCGCTAAAGGAAACTAATAGGTAAAAGAGGGCACGGACCGAGGTGCTGGGATCTGTCAAAGTGCAGAGGACATTGTCCGCAAATAAGGCACACTTGAAGTGATGGTGGCCTATATTTTTGCCTTTAACGTCTTAGTTTGTTCTGATGGCCTGGGCTAGAGGTTCAGCTGCTAGAGCAAAGAGTAAAGGGGATAAAGGGCAGCCCTTTCTGGTCCCCCTTTGAATCGTAAAGGAAGCCCTTTTTTCTCCTGGGAGTTTTAATACTGCTTGAAGGGATTTATAATAGGTATTAATCAAATTCATAAAACGTCCTGTAAGGACTGTTCATATTTCTAGCTATACAGTCCAGCTTGTCTCATGCTCTATCTAGCCCTACATTCAGTTTCCTGTAATCTAGGCCTTCAGTAAAAAGCAAAAATGTATTACTGACTGTTATAATACTGTCATTTAAGGCTTCTCACTTCTGTGCCACAAACTTACCTAGGTTTAACTGTTCAGGGATATTTTTTAAAACCTGTTTTCCTTCAATTTGCAAGCTTGTATGGTGTCTAATCCAAGATCTTGTCATGGACCAGTTTAGCTGGGTTACATTTACATAACAGTGACAGTACAAATGGACAAAGGATTACACTTATTATGTCTTGTAATTAAGTAAATCAGGGGCTCTTCAAATGAGACAACTAAAGTTTACTGGAAATTCCCTGGCCACACCTTACAGAATGCAACCAGTCTACTCAATAATGGAAAATAACAATGGAAAATATATGGGAATATTCTACTGAGATGATATAATGCATATACTATCTATTAACCCTTTCTGTTTATAAATGTTGTTGTGTGTGTTTATTTAAACTTTTATGCAAAGTCTAACTCATTGTGACTACATATAAAATTGATTGCATGTTCTGATGCTTCAATTTTCTTGTATTCTTACTTATAAACTTTAAACTATAGTTTATAAACTCATTATACTATTGTATCGGAATTAACAAAAGTATTCCTTAGATATCTGTCCCTGGCCAAATCAGTGTTGGGTGTGCACATCCCAGAGAAAATAAGACACAGACACAATGTTTCTATATACTAATTCTCAAAGCTCTCTATTCCAAAATGGCAGTGTACAAGTTTATATATAAAAACGTTATCTGATCAAACGTCACATGATTCCTTTGTCTAGGAATTAATAGCTTTATTGATTGGTTCAAAATTGCTGCAGTCTGTTGTCGTCATAGTGGTCAGTTGAGGAAGGACCAGTTCATTGGTCTTAAAGGCAGGCGGTGCCTGTATCCTTATTTGGTCATGGATGTTTGCATCATCAGGCCACTCCCAGTTGTAGTTCTGTAGCCATGTTGTTATGTAGTCCATCCTCCAACTTAGGTAATCTTCTTCTCATTTATACATATATAAGTGAGTAAGGAATGGCAGACAAACATAATAACATGAAAAGACATTTTCCTAATTACCATCCATAACAGTCCCCCCTAAAATGTACTGTAATGTTATTAGTAAGTGTGCAACTTAAGAAAAGCAGCTGTGCTTATGTTAATGCGTGATGAGGGGTAAACCCCACCCTAAACACTAGGTGTATATCTGTCCCGGAGTATGAGGTGCATGACTGCAAGAAAGCCCTAAACATCTGTGCTGTGAACGCCCGTTCTTCTTTGTACATTTGAGTAGCCATGGCTTACCCACGGCCCCTCCTGCCACTGTCACAGACAAGTCAGACGCCTTTCCCTAGCCCCTTGTATCAGGAACATGTGGGACAAGGGGTTTATGTGGTAACCTCACTCCTAGATACTATAGACTGTAACATCTTATATGACTCCTCACAGTTGTCATCATCACGAAGTTCTCGGTGCACAAAGGTTGATGTGACTCCAGTAGCTGACTTCTTTAAATATGTTCGGACACAGGGGATAGTACAGCAGGTAACAAATGCAAGAATTATCAGTATTGAAAGAAAGACAATTCCAACCTGTGACAATACCTTCTGCCAGTTATTCATCCACCCAAACTATTTATCCCAATAGTCTGTGGTTCCAGAACTCTCCTTCAATTCTTGTGCCAAGTTGTTTAGTTCTTTAATGGCTAAAGTAATTTTACCGTTTGGACCCATATTATCAGGTATGTAGGTGCAGCAGTTGCCAGTGTCGGGGAGCATTTTACACCCCCCCCTTTTTAGCAAGGATCATGTCTAGTGCCATTCTATTTAGGAAGGCCATGTGTGATGTGGCCTTCAATTGTTCTGCTACTCCTTGCAGAGCATCCTTTGTGTAATCCACAAACCATTTGTTGGTTATAATATATATAATTGATTCAAGCAACATTTTTTATTTACACCAATCATTGGTATCAGTGATTCAAATCCTGCTGCTATCTGGTTTCGGGCCTTGAACTCATCAGGCACCCCCCTTGGGACTACAATAGAGTCTATGTACCACCTTATGGGGAAGAGAGCTCTCTCTTACGTCTAGATGTTGTCAGTAGGGTGTGTGGTGAAGTATCAGCTTGGATGGGCACTATGTGCACTGGCATTATGACCTTTGCCAAGGTACACTCACCATAACAGCTACCCTCTAGTCTTGATCTGAGTTTCATGTCCCCACATATGCAATGTATGTCTTCCAGAGCTTGTGTCTGATTGATTAGTAATGTGGATGAACTATCTCTATATGTGTGACAAAATCCACCTGGGAACTTCTGCAAATTGAACCCATGAGAAACATTTCTCCTGTAACACGTATAATTTCCAGGGTATATAGCTATACCTTCACCTGGATATAGATTGTCAGTTATAATGGGATACCTCATCTCCCATTGTTCACAATTCTTCGTACGTAGGTTCACTGACATCAGTCGTTTGGGGTAATGCCTGAGTGTGTTGTACTTGCATTAGTCCTTCTGATATGAGTGGTGCATTTAGATCTCTGAGCATAAATTTACCAATCCGTCCTTTTTCTTCTCCTCTAACCCAGCCACCCATTATGTACAGTATGTACCTGCGTCTGTGGGTCTGGGGTTCTTGATAGTCAGAGTAAGTCGCATGTTAGCTCCAGTCTTGCCATTTGGCGAGCATTTGCCTGGCTTTATTAGAATCATACGTTCAAGTAAAGGGCTTCCACTCAAATCTGTTCTATCTGAGGCACTCTGTGGTCTGTAGCCCCAAGCTGTCCCAGTGTTCCATCCTACAGCTTCCCAATGACTACAATCTTTTCCCCAAGTCTGGTCTGTAACACATATGTATATAGATGTGCTGAGAGTGTCTTTGTACAAGTTACATTGTTGAGTCACGCTTAGCTGTTGGCAACATACAACATGACAATACTCAAAAGAGAATGTGATCATATGTGTTTTAGATGGATTGTGCCAAAATGTAATACCATCTTTCTTCTCACTAATGAATGCAGAAGGTTTTACTTTAGTTAAGAACAGACAGAAAAGGATATGTGTTATGATCATCATAATGTTGGTTGCTATGGGTCTGGTGCTGAAACTTTTCTTGCAATGAGATGCTTGGATCCAAGTAGGCCGTCCTTCAAGTTTAACTGAAGAACTTGAAAGGGACCATCATATCTGGATTCCAGAGGATTCTTTTCTCACAAATCTCTTGACCAGGACCCAATCTCCAGGAAGTAGTTGATGAGTACCAGTGTCTACTTCTGGATCTGGAATAGGAGAAAACACTTGTGCATGTATTTTAGTCAGTGCTTGAGATAAAGCAATCACATAATCAATAAATACATTAGATTTAAATTTCAATTGCTGAGGATAATAACACCCTAATCTAGGAGCAGACCCAAATAGGATCTCGTGAGGGGACAGAGAAAACTTCCCTCCAGGGGTGTACCCCACTCTTAACAGTGCTATAGGGAGACTTTCTGGCCATGAGATACCAGTTTCTTGTGCTATTTCAGCTACTGGTTTTAACTTCACCATAACTGGTGAAGCCCTAAGGTGTCCAACTTTGTTACAATTAAAACACTTTCTTGTTCTTGTTGGCTCTGTCTCCTCTTGCTCAGAAGACACCATAATGTGTGTAGACTTCTTATTACCTTGTGAGGACAAGTCTCTTCTCACTACTAATAACAAAGTCTCTAATGGCAACACCTTGTATTCAGGACGAGATGTTAATAAATCTTTCCTGATGGATTCTCTCAATCCCTCCACAAAGGCTGCTCCTAGCATCTGAGACTCGTGTCTGGAATGATATATTATCACTGACTGTTTTATCCTGTGTAATATCTGATAAATTCATAGCCTGATTTGCTATTTCATCCGTAGAGCATGCTATTAATAACTCACAGAATTCTGTATCAGCGTTGAAGACAGGCATGTAGGAGTCAACTATAGGAGCAGAGACTAGCAGGGGAGTCGCTCACAGAGAATCTAAAAATAACAGTATGTGAGACAGAGTAACTTTCTGAAAAAATATCCTAAATTAACGTTGCGTTTACTTTTTCTTTCGTATACTTCTTGTTCCATAGTAAAGTTTAATGAAACATTAAATGTCTCCTATACCTTCCTTTTAATAAAGATTAATATTGCCAAGAAGTAGTGGATACAGGGCACTGATTCCAGCAGAGGTAGTATAGTGGATGCTTCGTCATCGTTTTAAAAGGGGTTGGTCCTAAAGTTATAGTCAACTCCCATTTTTCTAAGTTGGGAGCCATGATGGGGCGGTGGCTGTGTGTTAAGAGTTTCATGGTTTCTTTGTTCCACAAACCACTATCTTGCAGCAAACACCATTCTTCTACCTGCAACCTCCCTTCTCATTTTCCCTCAATGATACAGACAAACATATTTTCACATTAAAAAATTACAAACACACACAGAAACTTCAGACAAAATATTTCAAAAGAATACACGCATATACATACATATATACACACATACTCCCAAGTACATAGAAATATGAAAACTGTTACATGCAATGTATTCAAACAAAATAATCTCCCATTACATTGTAGGTTTTATGGAGATTTCTTTCTTGGTTTAATAATCCATAACCCTAACACACCTGTCTAAGGTGTGTTAATTCGTTACACAACCGATTCTCAGTCTGCGTCCATATATATACTTTTTAAATCAATCCCCTCCCAGGACACCTACTTTTACACAAACATTTCTTCACGTACTGTAATTACCCTCAAGCAAATTTAATCATGATAGTTATTACACTTACTGTCCAACCTCTTTAATTATTGTAGAAGCCCATACGACCTTAAGCATTGATATAGAAAGAATTTTCTTAACTAAGATATGTCCTTGAAAGAGTTAACGGGATGGGAGGGTGTGAGGAATTTCTCCTTTTTTGCAGCTTGTACTTCTGTCCTTGACTGTCATTGCTGCAGAGAATCAGCTTTCAGCTTCAGTGCCCAGGGAGAGAAATTCTAAGCTACATTTCTCACCAAAACATGCATCACAACTAGCAATGACATAGCATATAACATTATAATCAGCAAACCTTTTCTGCAGAAAACTTTAGATTCAAAGATATGTGATTCAGGATTTTTTTGCACTATTATGTGCTTACAAACCGACACCGTCAGGGCTTATTGTGCTTTACAACACTATCAATCTGCCACTGAAGTCTGTGTCCCACATACACGTTTAACCACCCGTAGTGAATGACAGACGTCTCTCTGGGTTATCAGGCTACCAAGGCTCGAACATCATGACCCCCAAGAGATATTCATCTATCCAGCATGCATAGACCCTTCCCAGGAAAGTATGCAAAGCAATCCCAATCCCCGGGGCAAGTATATGCATGCCCGTATGTGTGACCTCTCTGGATTATGTGCGTCTCTGGGCACAAGTCATCCGTCTTCAGAGCCTGTCACACATACACGTGTATGTTCCCCAAACCACAATATCTAAGAAATCACAATCGCTCAATCACACTAACAACAGACACACACAGGCGACAGATATCACTATCTCTTGTACAGGATTCAAATGGACTTGAGGCAAGCAATTACCTGTACTTTGTAACCTCCCCTGCATCGGAGCTGGACAACGGGCAGAGACCCAGGAACAGGTCTACACGGATAAGGTACTAATCATGTCCTTACCGTGTACCGGAGGTGATCAGGCTCCGCCTGTTCCCATGAAGTCCGTCCGAACTCCTCTTGTCCGCTGCGGTTTGGTTAAACCTCATGTCCCTGTTCGGGCACCATTTTGTATCGGAATTAACAAAAGTATTCCTTAGATATCTGTCCCTGGCCAAATTAGTGTCGGGTGTGCACATCCCAGAAAAAATAAGACACAGACACGGTGTTTCTGTATACTAATTCTCAAAGCGCTCTATTCCAAAATGGCAGTGTACAAGTTTATATATAAAAACGTTATCTGATCAAACATCACATGATTCCTTTGTCTAGGAATTAATAGCTTTATTGATTGGTTCAAAATTGCTGCAGTCTGTTGTCGTCATAGTGGTCAATTGAGGAAGGACCAGTTCATTGGTCTTAAAGGCAGGCGGTGCCTGTATCCTTATTTGGTCACGGATGTTTGCATCATCAGGCCACTCCCAGTTGTAGTTCTGTAGCCATGTTGTTATGTAGTCCATCCTCCATCTTAGGTAATCTTCTTCTCATTTATACATATATAAGTGAGTAAGGAATGGCAGACAAAAATAATAACATGAAAAGACATTTTCCTAATTACCATCCATAACACTATAAACTATGCATATGAACATACTCAAGAAGAGTCTATTTCCAGCAACAGCCAAAACAAAAACTGTCAATTGGTCAAAGTAAGACAAAGCTTCAAGCAAATAACAAGAGAAAAGCAAATTCAAAAATGTATTTTTATAATCTTAGATATTGATATGGTATTTTAAGATACTATTTTCCCCAATAGCCAGCATTTTCAATAAGTAAAGTTAATATGTTTACAGGACACTCCCACCTAGAAAATAATAGACATAATCAGCTAAAAAAAGAAAATGGATCCCTGCAACAAACAATAATTTAGAATCAAAGGTGAAGGAAGAAAAGAAAGAAGGGAATGATTCCATAAATCCTTTGACTCCTCCCTCCCACTCACGATTATCATTATAAAGGGAAAAAGACTAAATACCAATACGTTTTGATATCATGAAAAATGTTATTCCATATAACTCTACTTAATTCAATTTAATTGTTTTGTGGTTTCCTTTTTTTTATTTACTTATTTATTTATTTTTCCCTCTTTCGAACATTTGTTTTGGAATAACACTTTACAAAAGAATATGAATATAATATTTCTTATACTTTTGTATACTATGTTCCTATCATGTATATTTTGTCCATATTTTCTCTTTTTTTTATTGATGTTTATGTTTTAATGTTTCTAATCTTATAAAAACCTGAAAATAAAATTATAAAAAAATAAATTAATTAATTTAGAATCAAAGATAAAAATGTAAAAACTGTAATTATCTTTTTTCATTTCTAAAACAATTTTTCACGTTATCAAGTTTAATTATTCAAACGACCATATAGAAAAACAATAGATCACAGTGATCATGTAAAGAAAACTGCTGTTGCTTATTTTGTAGCCACACTGGATTCTTGTTGTTTTATCAATGTAAGTTGCAGTAGGTTAATTTTTTTAATTACGTTTTTAATTACCCTTGTGCATTGTTTTTCTGTTTTACATTTTAGATTTGTTGCAGGTGTACTTTGCTGTACTAAAGAAATATTATAGATATTGTTTAGATATTTTAGTATGGGCTTTAATTTGTGAATGAAATGTGAAAGAAAGGTTAAATACTTTTCAAAGGTCCAAAATGTATTTTTCTCCAGAAAAAAAAACACTTGAACTTATCTGTTCAAAACTATTTCATGGGAACACAAACTAATTCAAATGTATAAAAATAATAATAATTCTGCAGTCTGCACTGCCTGATTAAGTCTCAATAAAGGATGAAAGCTTGAATCGCCCACTAGTGGGCGGTAGCCACCAGGTTGACTACCACTGTATAGCCAATGACAGGTTGTATCTCTGTGTTTTAGTAACATGCTGCTGTGACACAGTCTGTCATTGGCTAGTACATCAAGAAAATAGAAACACTGTATGCATGAGCTTTGCAGGGACTGTTTAGAAGGTTTCAGTGAGTAAACACATCGTTTTTTAACCACTTGTAAATAAAATTATGTTTAAATATACAAACACTTAGATGGTATATTTTAATATTAAAAACAGTAATGTTCCTTTACGGAAACCATACTGTATAAAGTTAAAAATGAAATGCCAAAGAAATAGAGTCACTTTACACAAAATACTGCACAGTCATAGTAAGCACAAAGGTTGCATTCAGTATTTAACCCAAAAAATAAAAGTGAAAGGGTTGGCATTCGCTAAAGTCTGTAATTTTCTCTGTGTTATAATCCTCTTAGCAAGGACATGCAGTTCACACCCAAAAGAGCTTAATACGTAACTCATAGTCTTTGTGCTCACCTAAAATAAGGATATCAGGATTTGGAATCAGTGCCCACCCACTCTTTTAGTCAGTAACAGAATGAGTGCCCCTGATCATCACTGTAATTGTCCATCTTGGGCTCATACATTTACTGAGCAACTTAAGCGCATCTTGTGTTATCTTCTATCTTATTGTGTACTATTATTAGATTTAGATTCTAAATTTGTGAGCTTTCAATCTTGTAATGTGCTTTGGGAAAAAGCACTATGTACATAATTTTTAAGCTCTACGACAGGGCCCTCAATTTTTGCCAAGTGTTAACATTGTATTTTTCTTTGTACTTAAGCCCACGTATAGCGCTATAGCTAGTTACAAATAAAAGATAATAATAATAAAACCAATGTTCTCGCTTTCTCAGCTCTTCTCATTACATCTCAGGTGAGAAAGCGCTTGGTAAATGTCTCCGTTGTATTCACCTCATTAAACTAATTCTTTGTGGTTATAGTGGTCAAGATGGTGTGATTTGTGTTCAAAAACATTAAGAAAGACTGTGTGTTATATTCATTAAGATGCTTTTTTCACTAGTAAGGTGAAGCCTTCCCCATATCTATGTAATAATCTGCAGACTTCTCATTAATATGTGAGGACATAAAGAGTCCTTCAATAAAGCATATTGATATATAATTAGATTTAGTGTTCGTGGAAATATTTTATGTCTGCTCGATTAGTCACAATATGAATTGGATTATATATGTATCTGATCACTTGTGTTCCATAGAATTTAGATTGAGTGTTTAGTTAGTCTATGGTAGTTATTTATCTTTGTAATAGCAATAATACAGTCATTAATGTATATTTAACAATATTTCTTTACTTTAGTATTGTATGTATTATTTAGTCCTTTGTTCGGTTTTTAAATAATCATTATTGTGAATTGTCAATTTTTATTATTTTCAGTAAAAAGTAGGAAAAAGTGTCTAAAGTACTAATGAAGTACCTTTACTACAATATGTTTTTCTGAAGAACTGCACATTTTAATGGGAAAAAAATATTTTAGGGAAAACAAATTAAACAGAAAACTAACAGCCTTATTACATTGCGATTCAGCAAATTGAAAAGGGCTCTATATAAGCACACAGCATACTTTTTTACAGATATTTTTAGTTAGTGAACTTCTATCCAAAAGCAAGGTCTTCACTAACTAAAAACTTCTGTAAAAAAAATATGCTATGTGCTTAAATAGAGCCCTATTCAATTTGCTGAATCGCAATTTAATAAGGATGTCAATTATTATATGCAAATATGCTGCACTGACGACTAGAAGCAGGTGGGCCTAGACCTTGAATTCACAGAAGCATACAAGTGAAATGTGGCAATCTATAGTGCAAGTGCTTTTAATAGGACTAGTGTAAATCTCAGTTAATATAGAAATACAAAGTGCGCCTATTTCTGTTCAAATTTTTAAATGCTTTATAGGTTTCACTATTTGGGAACTTTGAGCATGTACATAGTTTTACCAGAGTCTTTTCATGTGAGTACATACTGTGTGTGTTTGCACATTTAGAAGCATGGCGTTCCTGAGCGCTGCAGAGTTCCAGGAAATGTGATGCTTTTACTTTATGCATTTGTGCACATAAAGCCTAGTGTGACAAAGATCCAACAGGTGTCCACCAAACATGAATATGTGGGTGAAAGGGTTAATCAAAATAACATCTTATCCATAGCCATCATCACCTGCGTTGACTGTAAAAAAAATATTAATGTCACTTGCACCCCAAGATAAATAATATAATGCTACCACCACCAAGGCAATTTAAAGGGCCAGTTACGTCAGTACAACTTGGAGCACACCACTGTAGTACTCCTAAAAACACACTGAAATATTTTTGAATTTTTTTAATTGGTGCCTTTTTCACAGAAACAAATCTTAATTGAAATGTCTGTTTACATGAGACTGACAAGTCACCTAGGCAGACTGAGAGCTCTGTGCAGAGAGCAGAAACAAAAAGAGGGTTAACACTTCCCAAATTCATCTGTGCAGAGAAATGACTGCTTGAGACTCCTAAATATGTTACTTGTTAGTTAACTGATGGCTGATTACATTACTGAATGCAGAAAAAAAACATAAATCTTGTGTTCATAGAGCTTACTTCAGTCAGCAGTGTGTTGGTAAACAGACCCAAGACTGTAGATTTTTAGCTGTTATTAGTATAATAAAAAAAAACAATATATCATTTTAACATAGAATCTTGAAAAGCACTATGAAGAGCCCTTTAATTTCAGGTGTAATAATTTACGTGTGCCTTCCATTACCCAGAACTTCAAAACGTATAAATCACCATAATATGGTCACAAGGGAAAATGTATCCTTTTACGCACTTTAAAACATCTCTACAGTATTGTGAGGTTCTTAAGAATACAGAGATAGAACTTTCATAAGTGAATATATTTATTATGTATAAGTACACAGTATAAAATATCTTAGTTATGCCCTTAGCCTCCCACTTGTATCTTTAGCTAACAAAGGTCTACATCCTTGTATACGGTTTTAAAAGGTTTCTGAGTGAAGTTTTACACCTTCCATCCTTTGAGATAGCCATGAAACGTACAAGAAGAGAGCCTGGATACCTCAGTGTACCATGTACTCACTTATTCACAAAGATCAGAGAGTTGATAGGAATGTGTAACCATTCAACTGCCTACCTCCAGCAAGTTTTTAGCATCTACATGTATTATTTGTGACAGTTACCATAATACAAGGAAACTCTAGCATGCTCCCATGAAACCAAATTTTCCCATGCTGCTCTTACTCAAAACTATTCCTACTCCAGTAAATGGAGAAAGACATATAATATACAAAATTCATGAAGGTTTAAACTTTTTTGTGAAAAATGCACAGCCTAGAATATGTATGCTTTTATGGATGCACAGTCACAGCTTTTAATCTTTTGGCACTCAAGGCGGCACTGGAAAGAAGTTTACAAATTGAAGGTGACCAAGAAGCAAGGCACAGTTTAACAGATCATTTATTTAAGAATATGCAAACTTAAGGGAACATCAGGAGGGACATGTAGAAAATAAAGTAATGCAGTGGAGGTCCTGAAGAAACATTTCTGATGTCCTGATTTAGACACATCTTTACCTATTTACTTCTCCTGCCCTTTACCTTTACAGCTTTTAATTACCCTTTTCATTACATATGACACATACAATAGCTATTTGCATTAGTGTGTTAGTTGTGCACCAACAGTTAGTAAATGCATGCCCAGTATATGATAACTGTAGACAGGGCCGGATTTACATATCTGGCAACCCAGGCCCAAACTTCTTAGCTGCACCAGGGGGAACAAGCACATGTGCATGTTTATTTTCATATTGCATCCTATACTGAAAAGGTACAATAAATACATGAGATATAAAACATACACACAGATTCAAAATGCATTGATGTTCCTGCTCAGGAGGAATTACAATTGGTAGAAAGGTGATATGAAGTAACTGGAACTAACTGATGGGACCACGTTGTAGACAAAGGTGATATATCCTTTGGAGAAAATGTTACTGTACTACAGGGAACATAGGGGTATTTAATAGAGCTCTCTGAAAAGATAGTTTTTCAGATTGTATTGCGGATTTGAAAAGCTATTTTAGGAACTGGCAGCGGGAGCAGCAGAAGATGACTGGTGAGTGAGGTGGTTGAGGCTATGACTTCTTGCATTACATGATAAAATAGCAGCGGTACATATAATTCACTAAAGTTAGGATAGCTGTATGGTGGGTCACATAATTAGGATGGGTTTACATTAAATCAAGGTGAAAAATCACAAGTGAGTTACAATATTGGTTGTGTCTGCCAGGCTAACGATAGCAAGCATTATTTCTTTACACTAAAGTCTGCAACTTCATGAGCTTCTTTACAATTAGTCCCTGACTTTGACATACACATAATAATATAATATATGGAAATTATCTGGGATATATGAAATGAGATGCATATTTAACCTGCTCTGTGTACTTTAGTCATTTCAAAAAATCTCAAAAAAGTTAAATTGTATAGAGACCTAAATCTGGGGTCTATTAAGCTATAATTAGAAATCTTTGTTTTGGTTCTTTCCAGGAAATATGTGTGGCGAATCGATATTCTTTCACTATTATTTTTGCTTTACTTAAATGCTAATAAATATTTTTTTTATTTATCAAATCAGGGAGCTGTTATATAGTTACATAGTAATTTAGGTTGAAAAAAGACATTTACTCCATCAAGTTCAACATTTTAAGATCTCCTCTGATCATTATAATATGTGGATTAATTGTTAATTGATTCAGAGAAAATTAAACAAAAAAACAAACAAAAAACTTGTCTCAAAAAGTAAAAAAAAGTAAAATTCCTCCTGGCCTCAGATACTGGCAATCAGATTGCTCCCTGGATCAATACTCTTTCTCTGGTTGTCCTGCCAAGGATAACCGTGAATGCCTGTTTAAAATATATCCAGTCCATTTTTAAAGTTGTCTATCGAATCCGCTGTCACCACCTCCCTTGGTAGAGAATTCCACAATTTAATCACCCTTACTGTGAAGAACCCTTTTCTTTCTTTAAGGTGAAATCTTTTTCCATCTAACCTCAAGGGATGTCCTCTTGTCAGTTGAAAACCTCTTGGCATAAACAGTACACTTGACAAATCTTTATACTGACCCTGGATGTACAGTGCCTTGCAAAAGTATTCACCCCCCTTAGCATTTTTTATATTTTGTTGCCTTACAACCTGAAATTAGCATGGATTGTTTGAGGATTTGCATCATTTAATTTAGAGAACATGCCCACAATTTTGAAGATTTTATTTTATTTTTTATTGTGAAGGAAACAACAAATAGGACAAAATAATAGAAAAAGTCAATATGCATAACTATTCACCCTCCTAAAGTCAATACTTTGTAGAGCCACCTTTTGCAGCAATCACAGTTCCAAGTTGCTTTGGATAAGTCTCTATGAGCTTGCCACATCTTACCACTGGGATTTTTTCCCATTCCTCCCTGCAAAACTGTTCCAGCTCCTTCAAGTTGGATGGTTTGCGCTTGTGAACAGCAATCTTTAAGTCTGACCACAGATTTTATATTGGATTGAGGTCTGGGCTTTGACTAGGCCATTCCAACACATTTCCATGTCGCCCTTTAAACCACTCAAGTGTTGCTTTAGCAGTGTGTTTGGGGTCATTGTCCTGCTGGAAGGTGAACCTCCGCCCTAGCCTCAAATCACGCAGTGGTACAGGTTTTGCTCAAGAATATCCCTGTATTTAACACCATCCATTTTTCCCTCAACTCTGACCAGTTTCCCAGTCCCAGCTTCTGAAAAATGGATGGTGTTCTTTGGGTGATGTTATGTGTTGGGTTTGCGCCAGACATAGCGTTTTCTTTGATGGCCGAAAAGTTAAATTTTAGTCTCATCAGACCAGAGCACCTTCCTCCATACATTTTGGAAGTCTCCCACGCGCCTTTTCGCAAACTAAAAATGTGCCATTTTGTTTTTTGCTGAAAGTAATGGCTTTCTTCTGGCCACTCTGACATAAAGCCCAGCTCTATGGAGCGTAAGGCTTATTGTCATCCTGTGTATAGATACTCCAGTTTCTGCTGTGGTACTCTGCAGCTCCTCCAGGGTTACCTTAGGTCTCTGCGCTGCCTCTCTGATTAATGCCCTCCTTGTACGGTCTGTGTGTTTTGGTGGGCGGCCATCTCTTTGCAGGTTTGCTGTTGTGCCATGTTCATTCCATTTGGTTATGATAGATTTGATGGTGCTCCTGGGGATCATCAAAGATTTGGACATTTTTTTATAACCTAACCCTGACTTTTACTTCTTAACAACATTGTCCCTTACTTGTTTGGAGAGCTCCTTGGGCTTTATGGCAGTATTCGGTTAGTGGTACCTCTTGCTTAGGTGTTGCAGCCACTGGGGCCTTTCCAAAAATGTGTGTATATGTAATGACAGATCATGTGACACTTAGATTGCACACAGGTGGACATCATCTCACTAATTATGTGACTTCTGAAGGTAATTGGTTGCACCAGGGCATTTTATGGGCTTCATAACAAAAAGGTGAATACATACACACATGCCAATTTTCTGTTTTCTATTTCTAAAAAATAGTTTTATGTATATATTTTTCTCATTTCACTTCACCAACTAAGACTATTGTGTTCTGATCCATCACATAGAATTCAGATTAACAAAACATTGAACTTAAGGCTGTAATGTAACAAAATAGGTAAAAAGTCAAGGGGGTGAATATAATGTATATAATGTAATCATATCCCCCTTAGATGCCTTTTTTCTGGAGAAAAGTTTAATTTGATTAGTATTTCTTTATTTCTTAGGCCCTCCATTCCCCTTATTTGTTAGCCCTTCTCTGTACCTTTTCCATCTCTAAAATTTCCTTTTTATGAAGTGTTGCTCAAAATTGTACTCCATGTTCCAAATAAGAGTGTTCTAGTTTTTTCCTTTTTTTTAATAGTGGCAGAATTATATTTGCTTCCCTTGCTTCTATACCCTTCTTAATACATGCTAATATTTCATTTGCCTTTGCAGCTGCTGATTGGCATTGAGCACTGTTACCTAGGTGGTTGTCCACAAGTACTCCAAAAATGTAGATCTTATAAAAAAAACAGTCTTGTCCATCTGATGAACTTAGTCTTGACACACTGTAGCATTACTAAACAGTACATTTGTGCACAGTATTGCAAGGGTACATTTTATTTTATTAAAAAAGTTCTTATAAGTTCTGTTTTTACTGCCCTAAATCAAACAAATAGTCCTTGTATAGATCTGACCTCTGCAGGGTATGCATATCCAGACTCTGTAGGGGTGGATTTGCAGTGTAGTATACTAGCCCACTACAGAATGTTGCTGAGAGATGGTTACTGATTGGCTAGTATGAGACACAGCATCGCAAGTACAGACGGCAGAGCCAAGCAGGCAATATTTGTTGATTTTAGGTTGTAAGCGTCTCTTAATAAAGAAAGAACATAAAAGCAAACATATACACAGGTATATTATATACCTACTAAAATACAGAAACCGTCCATATCCCTTTAATTTATGTTTGATAGTTAATGGACATGCTGCTTATTTTTAAACTATATATTGAAAGGAATGGTATGAGACAAATAGGGCAAATGCAATCTTTTAAAATAATTCAAACTGAAAACCTATAGTTTCACAAAGTGAGACTTTTACTCATCAATGTGATAGCTACAGCCCTGAAACATCATTGCATATGTAGATTATTGTGGGAGGTCTTCAGGAGCTATTCATGCAATAACCAAAAATGACAACATCGAAGTAAAATAAACAACTTTTCCACATGATTTCCGGTCTATCTGTTGGTGCAGAGTGCATATGATAACTTCAGAATCCATTGAACAACTTAGTTTTACATTTTTGCTTTTTAAGTTGAATTGCATAGGTTAAAGAAATTGTTATACCAGTATTATCTTAAAATTTGTGTTTTGCTTGCACATACTTACAGTTAATATCTTATTGCTAGGAAATGCCAATAATATTTTCTAGCAGTGAATGTGGAGGATGTTACCCCAACAAAAAATATATTTCAAATACTAGTTTCCCAAGCTCCAAAAGTTTGATGTATTTTTCAAAATTATTATATCATACAGAAGTATTCAACGCATGGACACAATGACTTATCGTATTCTATAGATTCAACCAAATAGTTTTCTCTGGGCAAGAAACATAAGCAAATGATATTTTAGATGTTCATTGTGATGTTAAAAGTACACCGGAGATTACAAAAATGAATTTAACAAACATTTACAGGATACACTCCCTCCTCATTGCTACTTTCCTTTGGGTTTGCTTATTTGTTTGCAAACATCCACCAACTTTCCTTATATTAAATGTGTATGCTAGTGTTGCGCACTATTCCCCTCCCATCTTTACAGTCACCTTTGGGATTGTTTCATCAAAAAACAATCTCAACTGAAATGAGGATTTTTAGACATTAATCCAACATTTTGTGAGTAATAGAATTAGGCGCTTTACTTATTATTAAAATAACAGTCGAATATAAAATTATAATGTAAAAACACTATTTGTTGAAAATAGTGGACACTTTATTGATGTTAAATATAATTGAATGATGGCTGTGCTATCTTTTTTAATAATTAGTTTTGTAGTATAAATGGCTACAATTAGCACATTCAACAGCAATGAGAGACTTTGGGTGTTCAAAAGGAAATCCAGATTTGATCAAATTTATTCTCATTTGAAGAACTTAAACACAACATATAGAGTAATATATACCACTCAGTATTACAAGTGGCCAAAGAGGGAATCATATTTGTGAAGACAGAGGCACTATTTACCAGTATTGTTACTATTCATTAACAATGGGAGAAACTTGACAACATGTTCATATAATTTTAAAACACACATATACTACAATCCAGGCTTAATCCTAAAATCACCCCCTCTCTGGTATTGTTATGAAATTCACTTTTTATAGCCTTAGGTCCCAGAATGTTATGAGTTGTCAAAATTGAATTATGACTGTTTCTACTGAAATCTCAAGTTTCCTGTGGAGCCACCAAGATCACACCAAAAAATGTCCAGACTGCTATGGATTGTGAATGTTTATTAAAACTGTGAGAATCTAGACTGAACCATGTGCAAGTGGGACAACACAAGGCCCCTGCTCCAGACACACCGAGGTGGTCTTCCTATCATCAGCCGAAGAAGGTCTACTCAGCTCCAGACAGGTCACGAGACCCACTGGAGGAAGATCTTGTTGTTAAGTAAAGAGGGTTTTGGACCTTCAAAGAACACTCTAGAGCTATATCACTTATTAGGGGGAATCAGGGTATACTTATATGTGGAGAAATCAAAATAAACTTGAATAAAAGGGTTAGCAACTTTCAAAAAATCTTCTTTGTATTCCCTGCCTAAACCGGAGTGGCCAATCACAGGAGAGCCATGTTTGTGATTGATTGGTGACGAATCAATCAGCGGGAAGCCATCCATATGGTTTGAGCATCCCACCTTATAGTCTCTGAATGTCTGCATTGACACTTCTGCTAATGGTCTACGGTAGCACCTTGGCGACCAATTAGAAAAGAGCTGACAAGCTCAGGAAATTCAATCAGGCCCATCCACACATGGCCTATGGTGCACATTGTTTCCAATATGGAGGAAGGTGCCATTGCTAAAGCAAAAAAAAGGGGACTTGAAGGGACAATGGGGTGGGGATTAATGTGGCACCCTGTTGTATGTGGGCTTTGGAGAGTACCTAGTCTCTTAAAAGAGCTACAGCCCATTTGCTGAATAAGTTCACGTCTCCAGCACAGTTTGGCATTTTCATTTCTCCTGCTCTTGTTCCACTGGCAAATCCCTGCAGCGCTGCCATCGGTGGCCCCTTCCTTTAATGGAACTCTTGGTTCCCAATCAAAACAGCTATATGGTGGCTGCGGGCCAGTTGGTCTCTACCAAGAGGGTTCAACCAATCCGCCCGTTGCCTACAACCGCAGGAATTTTAAAACCACCAATCAGACAGGAGCTGACAGTCAATGGGGAAGCTACTAAGTTTGGAGTGCCTGTTCCTTCCAGAGTCCCCAGGCTCACAGTCTCCAGTAAATAAAGCCCATTTAGGGAAAAGTGGTGGCCCTAATGGACCCTGTCTCCATAGCAATAACTACTTATCACCCAATAATGTGAAACAAAGTTGGGATTACTTCACCTCCTTTTGGATTCAAATACTACTTTTAATTGTTGCATGTTGCAATGAACGATGTACAGCAATGTGAAAACTCTTGGAGCCTGTGATTAAAACACTTTGTTTTGTATTTTATAATAAGTTTGAGAATACATTAGACTTCCCGGTTTTACCAAAGCCAATATTATATTGTTGTTGTTTGTTGTTGTTGTTTAGCCGTTCAGTCACGCCTGACTCTCTCTGACTCTATGGACCACATCATGCCAGGTGCATCTCTCAGTCACTGCCCCTCTGAGCTCCATCAAGAGCTTCAGTGACCTCATCTTTCCATCTCCGCCTTTGTCGTCCCCTTCTTCTTGTGCCTTCAATCTTTCCCAGCATCAGAGTGTTTTCTAGGGAATCCTGCAAAATATTTGAGCTTCAGCCTCATGATCATACCTTCTAGTGAACAGTTTGTCTTGATTTCCTGAAGTATTGATTTATTGGATCTTCTTACAGTCCAAGGCACTCTAAGCAGTCTTCTCCAACACCACAATTCAAAGGCATCAATTCTACGACGCTCAGACTTCTTTATGGTCCAGCTCTCAGATCCGTATGTTACTACTGGGAACACCATAGTTTGAACTATGCAGATGATATTGTTGATATTTTAGAATATAATAGAATGAAGCAGAAGTAAATGTTTTTTTTTTTAACTCTCTTGCTTTTTGTATTATCCAACAGACATTGGCAATTTGATCTCTTGTTCCTCTTCCTCTGCAGAACCCGGCTTGCACATTTGGTCCACCTGGTCCATATATTGTTGGAGTCGAGCTTGTAGAATCTTAAGCATTACCTTGCTGTCATGTGAAATGAGTGCAATGGTTCGATAATTGGAGCACTCTTTGGCACTGCTTTTTTGGGGGATTGGGATGTAGACTGAGCTTTTCCATTGTTGAGTTTTCCAAATGTGTTGGCATAAGGCAAGTAACACTTTCACAGCATCATCCTATAGAATTTTGAATAGTTAAGTTGGGATCCCATCACCTTCTGCAATCTTATTATCAGGAAGACATCCTAGGGCCCATCTCACTTCACTCTTCAAGATGTCTGGCTCCAACTCATTGGACAAATTATTGAGGTCATCACTGCTGTTAAGATCCTTCTTGTATAGATCTTCAGTGTATTCCTGCCACATCTTATTTATCTGATCTTCTTCTGTTAAGTCTCTACCATTTTTGTCTTTTATCACGCCCACTTTGGTATGAAGGGTGCCTTTTAGTTTCCCAATTTTTCTTGAAGAGATCTCTTGATTTACCCATTTGGTTACCTTCTTCAATCTCTTTACATCATTCATTGTAGAATGTATCCTTGTCTCTTCTTGCTATCCTCTGGAATTCTGCATTCATTTGGACAAATCTTTTCTCATCTCCACTACCTTTCACTTTCCTTCTTTCCTGGGCTACTTTCAAAGCCTCATCAGACAGCCAGTTTGACTTCTTACTTTTCTTTCTTCTAGGGATATTCTTTGTTGCTGTTTCCTGGATAATGTTGCAAACTTCGGTCCAAAGTTCTTCAGGCATTCAATTTTCCATGTCTAGTCCCTTAAATCTATTCTTTATTTCCACTGCATATTCAGAAGGGGTATTATTTATTTTGTATCTACTTGGTCTGATGGTTTCCCCCCTTTTCTTCAGTTACATTTTCAACTTTGCAATAAGAAGCTAATGGTCTGAGCCGCAGTCAGCTCCAAGTCTTTTTTACTGACTGTATAGAGCTCCTCCATCTTTGGCTACATAGTATATAGTCAATCTGATTTATGTGTTGTCCTTATGGTGATGTCCATGTGTAGAGTCGTCTCGGAGGCTGTTGGAAGAGGATGTTTGCTATAACCAAAAAATTATCTTGACAGGATTCTACTAATCTCTTACCTGCTTCATTTTGTACTCCAAGGCCAAACTTGCTAGTTATTCCAAGTGGCTTTTGGTTTCCTACTTTAGCATTGCAATCTCCTATGATGATAGGAACATCTTTTCTTGGTGTCATAATTATAATGTGTTGAATATCTTCGTAGAACTGAACAACTTCAGCCTCTTTAGCATCCATGGTTGAAGTATAGACTTGTATCCCTGTGATGTTAAATGGGTAGAAATCATTCTATAATTTATTTGGTTGTAACTGAGCATTGCTTTGGCCACTCTTTCACTGACTATAAGGGCTACTCCATTTCTTCTAGGGGATTCTTGGCGACAGTAGAAGATCTGGCGGTGGTCTGATGTGAAATATCTAATTCCAGTCCATTTCAGTTCACTAATTCCCAGAATATAGTTACATAGTTACATAGTAATTAAGGTTGAAAAAAGACATTCAGTCCATCAAGTTCAACCTTTTAAGATCTCCTCTAAACTGCAATATGCAGATTAAATATTAATGAATTAGTTGTTAATTAATTACTAATCAATTATTTATTTTTATTTTATTTTTATTTATTAATTAATCAAGACGAAGGCAAACAGAAAAAAAAACCAAGTGAGACTTAGCCAATCTTCTCAAAGGGAAAAAAATAAAAAAATAATTCCTTCCTGACCCCAGACACCAGTGACCGGATTTCTCCCCGGACCAACACTGTCTCTCCAATCATCCATGATAACCCTGAATTCCCTTTTTAATTATAAACAAATCCAGTCCATTTTTAAAGTTATCTATCGAATCCGCTGTCACCATCTCCTCTGATAGAGAATTCCACTGATTAACCACCTTTACTGTGAAGAACCCTTTTCTTTCTTTAAGGTGGAATCTTTTTACTTCTAACCTCAATGGATGTCCTCTTGTCAGTTGAAAACCTCTTGGCTCCCTTAACAAATTTTTATACTGACCCTGGATGTATTTATATAAGGTAATCATATCTCCTCTTGGATGCCTTTTTTTCTTCATAACTTAGCCCCTCCATTCCCTTTATTAGTTTTGTTGCCCTCCTCTGTACCTTTTCCAGCTCTAAAATGTTCTTTTTGTAAAGTGGTGCCCAAAATTGTACTCCATATTCCAAATGAGGGCGTACTAGGGATTTGTATAGTAGCAGAATTATATTTGCTTCCCTTGCTTCTATACCCTTCTTAATACATGCTCCCAAATCCCTTTCAATATTTGATATTCCTAGATTTGCTTCAGTAAGATTATAAATTTCATGGCTGTTTTTCCTTCCCAGATGCATAACTTTACATTTATTCATATTAAATCTCATCTGCCATTTAGATGCCCATTCCTCAATTTTATGTAAATCCCTTTGGAGGGAAAGCACATCATTATCTGATTTAATTACCTTGCACAACTTTGTGTCATCAGCGAAAATGGAGACCCCACACTCCAATCCTACCACTAAGTCATTTATAAATATGTTAAAAAGGAGAGGACCTAATACTGAACCCTGATGAACCCCACTTACCACATTAGTCCAATCGGAGTATGCTCCATTTACAACAACCCTTTGCTTCCTGTCTTTTAGGCAGCTCTAAATCCATGAGCAGATATTTACTGCAATTCCTGTATCTTTTAGTTTGCACAATAGTCTCCCATGTGACACTGTATCAAAAGCTTTTGCAAAATCTAAAAAGACTACATCCACTGAGTTGCTTTGATCCAGGTTCCTACTAACCTCCTCATAGAAACTAATTAAATTTGTTTGACATGACCTATCCCTCATAAATCCATGTTGACTCCTACTTATAATCCTGTTCAAATAGATATATTCTTGTATATTATCCCTTCTAAAAGCTTCCCCACTACAGAAATGAGGCTCACTGGTCTATAATTCCCCGGATTTGCTCTTACTCCCTTTTTAAATATAGGTATCACATCTGCTTTTCTCCAGTTATCTGGTAGAGACCCTGTGTTGAGTGAATCTAGAAAAATTCAATATAATGGTTTGGCTATTAAAGAACCCAGTTCCCTCAGTACCAGTGGATGTATTCCATCAGGGCCTGGGGCTTTATTAACATTTATTTTTCCAACCTCTTTTGGATTACTTCCTGTGTTAACCAATTATTTGGCAAAGGTAGTGTAACCCCATTATGTTGCAGTGTCCCAACCACTGGTACCTCCCTTGTTTATACCGAAGAAAAGAACCTATTTAGCTCATCTGCCTTTTCCTGGTCACTAATTTTCAGACAGCCTGTGTCACATTGTAATGTTCCTATAGCTTCCTTCCTCGCCTTCTTCCCAATAATATACTTAAAAAAATATTTTAGGGTTAGTCTTAATCTCTTTTGCAATTAATTTTTCATTTTCTATTTTAGCCAGTCTAATAGTGCTTTTGCAAGCCTTGTTGATTTCCTTGTACTCCCGTAAAGCAGTCTCTGCCCCCTCTTGTTTGTATAATTTAAATGCCTGCTTTTCACTCTGTATCTTGGTCTTTAAATCTTGGGATTTACTCATTTTACTTTTATTCCCACATGTTATATGCCAATGTGTATGTATATTTAGTAAGGATTTAAATGTTGTCCATTTATGTTCAGTGTTTTTACCTATCAGTTCTCTGTCCCAGACTATACTTTGTATTGCTTCCCTTAGACCATAAAAATCTGCCCTTTTAAAATTAAGAGTTTTTGTTGGCCCCTTAAAATTTTGTTTTTTTAATTCAATCTCAAATGAGACTTTGTTGTGATCACTGTTTCCCAAAGGTTGCCCTATTCCAACATTTGATACTATATCAATATTATTTGTGATGACTAAATCTAAGGTAGCTTCATTTCTAGTAGGCTCTTGTATAACCTGGGCCAGATAATGATCCCTGAGTGTACTCAAGAACCTAGCTGAACTGCTGGTCTCATTTATCCAGTTTATTTCAGGGTAATTAAAATCTCCCATTATTAGAACTTGCCCATGCTTAGCTGCATTTCCAATCTGTAACAATAATTGTATTTCCTCACTTTCAGCTATATTTTGGGATTTATAGCATACTCCTACGAATATTCTTTTGGAATTTTCTGCTCCGCTATTTAACTCTACCCACAAACATTCAACTTTATCACTAGGTCCATCATAAATATCTTCTCTGACTATAGGCTTAAATTCAGGCTTAACATACAGACAAATCCATCCTCCTCTTTTACCATTGCCTCTATCTTTCCTAAATAGGTTATAACCATCCAGATTAACAGTCCAGTCATGAGATTCATCCCACCACGTTTCGGTAATGCCTATTAAATCCCATTTTTCATTAATTGCTAATAATTCTAACTCTCCCATTTTTCCTGGCCTGCTTCTGGCAATCGCAAGCATACACCGTATATTATGAGTCTGTAGTTCTGAAGTGCCTGCCACTGTACTTAAGTTACTTAGTACTACCTCCCTATTGACTATACTACCCCTCCCCCATCTCCTCCCCTATGAGTTGTTAATTCATCCATTATACCCTCTACACTTTCTACCCCATTACTTATATCTAGTCCCCCCACCTACTAGTTTAAAAACTCCTCCAGCCTTTCTACCATCCTATACCCTAGCACAAAAGCTCCCTCATCATTAAGGTGCAATCCATCCCTACTGTAGAGATTGTACCGAAGTGAGAAGTCAGCCCAGTGCTCTAAAAACCCAAACCCCTCCTTAGTGCACCACATATTTAGCCACGCATTAACCTTCCTAAGCTCCTTCTACCTCCCTGGGCTAGCACGTGGCACTGGTAGTATCTCAGAAAATACTACCTTGGAGGTCCTTGCTTTAAGCTTATTACCTAGTTCTCTAAAATCATTCTTTAGGACACTGCATCTTCCACTAACTTTGTAATTGGTAACAAGATGTACCAAGTCCACCAGTTCATTTCCAGCCCCTCCCAATAATTTGTCTACCCGATCCACAACATGATGAACCTGAGCACCCGGGAGATAGCAAACTGTTTGATTACTGAGATCTGGGTGACAAATCACCCTGTCTACGTTCCTAATAATAGAGTCCCCTACAACCAAAACCTGTCTGTTGCTCTGCCTATTCTGCCCTCACACTCCTCCAGTAGAACTGTTCTCCCGGCTGTTAGAGGGAACAGCTCTATTTGGCATTGCCATTCCTGAATGGACATTCCCAACAGTTTCACTCAATCTGGCAATCTGTTGGTGTTTGCCAACTCAGAACTGGCCTGCCTCCTCCTGTTCCCCTTGCTTCCCCTTGTAACTGTAACCCAGCTACCTTCCTGGACATCATCACTAGAACCAGCTCCTCCCTCCATGCTAGGCCCAGCTAAAATGTGCTCAGTGAGCACCAACCCCTTTTCCAGTGGAGCAATTGTCCTCTCCAGATCTCCAATTTGAGCTTCCAGAGAGGCAACATGCTCACACCTCTCACAGAGGTATGGACCCTGGATCATCTGTTCCAGTATTGCATACATATGACAGGATGTACACTGAGTGAGGTTGCCATTGGACTGACTCATAATTATAATTATTGTCTACAAAATTTCAGGGAGAAAATTAATATATTTGAATAAAGTTTTCCTCCTTTGCACTATAAATCTGCCCTCCCTTTTCTTTGAAGTCCCTCCTTTTATTTAAACTTCTACGCTTTAACTATAATTGCACTTGATACTGAAAATGTTTGCAAGCTCACAAGTTCATCCCTTCTCCTGTTTATATTAACTTCTGCCTTCTCACCTGGACACAATTAGTGCACTCTGCAATTTATCAGCCTTTACTTGTAAGGAAAATCCACTTGCAAACAGCCCCAAAACAGCTCACAAACCTTTTATACTAGTTTAACAGACAAGCCACACTACTCTCACCTGGGCACAATAAGTGCACTGTGCAATTTATCAGCCTTTACTTTTAAGGTAAATCCACTTGCAATTATCAATGTTTAACCTTGTCATCTCATTCTAGTTTGCCTTAGTTCATAGTTCTAACATTCCGGTTTCTTTGTAGCAGCCGAATTTCCTTTCCCCTCCAGACACATCCACAGCTGGTTGTCCTTTCTGCTTCTGCCCAACCACTTCATTAGATCTGGTGCTACTTGTACTTGGCCTCTGCTCTTCCTCAGTAATATGGTAGGCACCTTCTGACCTGAGGTGCTCATCTTCCGGTGGCATTTTGTGGCATGTCTCTGGTAGTGTCTGTCAGGTGAAGATTACAAAATGACAATAAATAATAACATAGATAGATCACAGAAACAAAGTACACAATAAAGAGGCATATTGCGCAAACTGTATGACTTTCAACATGCTAGAGAGACCAATATCCAAAACAGCATACGTTTGTTTTACCTCAACACATAAAAAAATATTATTGTCGTATTGATTTATTGACAGTTATTAATAACACATACTGTAGCACACACATTTTTTTTACAAGACATATTTTTTTTACAAGACATATACTGTACATTTTTATTTATTTAATTTTAATTTTGTGATGGAGGGAGAAGATAGGAGGGGTGAGGAGTTGAGAGTTGGGGGAGGAGGAGAGTAAAGTGGAGGAGAGAGAGGAGTGGCAGGTGGTCATGGGTAGTAGAGGTGGGGAGGAGGAGGTGAGGAGGGAGGTGGAGGAGGGAGAGGAGGTAGAGGAGGAAGAGGAGGGTGAGGAGGAGGGAAAGGAGGAGGGAGAGGAGGAGAGTGCAGTGGTAGGAGGTGGAAGGGGGGCCCGAGTGTCAGGCACATCTTGAAGAGGGACAGAGGGGAAGGGGCCTGGCCCGGGGGGGAGGGGTTGTTCAGGGAAGGGAATGGCCCCAGGGACATGTCAGGGAGGCAAGGGTCCCCGTCCACAGTCGAGAGGGCAAGAGACTAGGGGCAAGCACAGGACCCACAATTATACTCACTGGGAGAATGTGGTCCTCCTCAGTGACATCCATGGCCACACCGCCATTCTTGCGGGGGGGGGGGGGCGGTGATTGATGCCTGGGCCTAGGGCTCAGGCTTGGAAGGAGGTAGCAACAGAAGTTACTGCTGTAGGCACCAAGGGATGTGAGGTCTGTGAAGCACAGATTCGATAACATCAGGGATAAGATGAGGAGGAGGATGAATAAGGAGAACCAGGGCCGCATAGTGACCCGTAATGAGTGGGAGAGGGTCACTGCGGACCTTCTGAGACCGTTGCCACTGGCCCAGCAGGACCCAGCCTCCATGTCAGGTCCTATGACAGGAATATGACATACACCAACATGCCACCACATGTGCATCACACACATTACTCATGTACATGATGACCAACAAGGACACTGACATGTTAGCTCCATGGAATTAACAAGGGATAGATGGATGCGTTATTAAATCCAGGAAGCTGACAAATCGCTGTCATTCCTGGTAACAACAACAGTAATCAAGCAATAGAGAGTCCATATATTGGCGTGCCCACTGCAGCCTATACAGTTACGTACCGCAGCCATAATCAAAACAGCGTCAGGAGCCAAGAGCGATCAAGACCATAAACCAAAGATTAAATCTGGCATATGATAGGTAATCTGAGTTGCAATGAGGAGAATCATCCATGTTCAATCCCAGATGTCAGATAGTTAGAAATGAACACATAACAATGTATTATTCATCATACTAATGACATATACCTTTCTTTACTTTCTTTCAGCATCCAGGAGGAGGTCTGGGTCTAGTGGTGATGCCCAGCAGGAACCAGAAAGGAAATGGATCAGAGAGGCCTGGCTTTAAGGAGAGGGAGGTCATTTTGGTGGTGGGGTCACCCACCGAACCTACGGCCACAACACCTGTATTTGACTCCACTATCCCCCTCTTCGAAAGACTGAGGATTTTGCTGGGGCTCTACAACTAGACCTACAGCCAGCGACCTCCTCCTTCCCCACACAGGAGTGCGCTGGCCTGGCCGCCGCTGCCACCTGGCACACCAACACCACCACCGCCAGCATCACCACAGGTTCCAGCCAGGCCCCAGACCCTCCCCACTCCAACACTGCCACCTCCTCACCCAGCCCTGGAACTAAGACCTCCATAGCCACCACCACCGTCACCAGCAAGCCAGGCTGCGCAGGCGGAGATGCTTGCCCTCATGCGTCAGGAAACTATTTGGACTAGCCATGGATTTTCTGGAAGTAACAATATGAGACCCTAGGGATATTAGTGGAATAAAAATTGGCCAAAAAGAATTTAAAGTTAAGTTGTTTGCTGATTATGACAATCTATAACCGCTCGCAATGCTCAAAACTCTTTTTGCAACACTGGAAAAATTTGCAAACATCTCGGGCCTCAAAATAAAAACAGAAAAATCTGGAGCTCTAAATATTAACTTACCTACGCGAAAAGTAAAGTTATTACAAATGAATTTCAACTTAAATCGCAAAATTCACATTAAAATATCTAGGAGTTTGTATCTTAGCTAACCATCTCTGCCCTCATCTCTGCCCTCATCTCCAAATAATCCCTCACCTGCCCCTGCCATCGACCTTCTTCTTTCCTCCTCTCTTATCACCTCCTCTCACTCCAACCTCCAGGACTTTTCTCGTGCTGCCATCATTCTCTGGAACTCCTTGTCTCGCTCCCAGCCTCGAAACCTTTAAGTCCTCACTAAAAACACATCTATTTAAAGAAGTCTATCACCTTCCACCTTAGCATGCACAACTTACCTTTCACTCGTCTGTGCCTAACCCAAAACATTTAGATTGCAGCTCTAACCGGGTTAGCTTTAAGCAGGGCATACCTGTATGTCTAGTGGATTTGGTAAGGATGTATGACTAGGAATATAAAAGATATACAGGAAAAAGGGTGATGATACCTGGCACTATGGATGTTTACATAAATGAAACAAATAAATATATGAAAACCCAACAGGTGTGTATGAGTCTAAGTTTTATTGTTAAATGGAGCAATGGGTAATAGCATCCAGTTGCTGTGCTGGTGGAGCTATATAGAACCCACTGGTTGTGCGATAATCAAGAATGAGAAACAAAACTGTTTACCTGGTCTCATCCGTTCTGTGATTTCATCTGAAAAGTAAAGTGTGTTTGTGTACTTGTGCAGTGATATTGTGCAGCTAAAAGGGGTGTGGTTTTACCTGTATGAAGCTATATCAGTGTTTACCTTTTTTGGTCTGTTTGCATCTGTTCTGTGATTTCTTCTGAACAGTAAATGGTGTTTGTGTACTTGCGTAGTGATTTTGGTGCAGGTGAGTAGTAAGAACCTAATATAAGCAGGGAAAGGAGCGAACTTGTGAGCTTGTGAACAGTTTTAATAAAAGTGTAGTTCTAGTATAAGTGTGGGAGTTTAAATAAAAGGAGGGAGTTCAAAGAAAAAGGGTTAATTGTAGTACAAAAGGAAAGAAGGAAGAAAAGGATTTTTTTTTTTAGGTTTATACAAATGTATTGACTTTTTTTGTAATTGATAATTATTAGTCAGTCTAGTGACAACCTCACTCAGTGTGCAGCCTGTCACATGTATGAACTGCTGGAACATCTGATCCAGAGTCCATATCTCTGTGAGAGGTGTGAGCATGTTGCCTATCTTGAAGCTCAAATTGGAGAACTGGAGAGGAGAATTGCAGTACTTAGTATATTGCTCCAATAGAAAGGGAGCAAAGTTTAGCTGGGCCAAGCATCGGGGTGGAGATGCGGCTAATGAGGATGTCCAGGGAGGTATCTGGGTTACAGTTACAAGGGGAAGCAGGGGGGCAGGATGAGGAGGCAGGCCAGTTCTGAGTTGGCAAAAACAGATTCGCCAGATTGAGTGAAACTGTTGGGAATGACCATTCAAGAATGGCAATATCAGATTGAACCGTTCTACTGGAGGAGTGAGAGGGCAGATTAGGCAGAGCAACAGACAGGTTTTGGAAAGTAGAATGGGTGATTTGTCACCCATATCCCAGGAATAAAACAGTTTGCTGTCTCCTGGGTGCATGTTGTGGATCGGGTAGATAAATTATTGGGAGCGGCTGGATATGAACCAGTTGTTTTGGTACATATTGGTACTAATGACAAAGTTAATGGAAGATGGAGAGTCCTTAAGAATGATTTCATAGAACTAGGTAATAAGCTGAAGGCAAGGGCCTTCATGGTCCTTTAATAGTAATTACTGAAACATGGTGGAGTGACTCTCATGACTGGACTGTTAATCTGGATGGTTATAACCTATTTTAAAAAAGGTAATAGAGGAAGAGGGATTTGCCTGTATGTTAAGCCTGAATTTAACCCTATAGTCAGAGAAGATATTTATGCTGGAACTAGCAATAATGTTGAATGCTTGTGGGTAGAGTTAAATAGCGGAGGAGCAAAATCTAAATGAATATTGGTAGGAGAATACTATAACCCCCCAAATATGATTAAAAGTGAGAAACTGCAGCTATTTTTACATATTGGAAATGCAGCTAAGCATGGGTACGTTTTAAAAATGGGAGATTTTAACTACCCTGAAATAAACTGGATGAATGAGACTAGCAGTTCAGCTAAGGGGAGCAGGTTCTTGAGTACACTCAGAGATCATTATCTGGCCCAGGCTAAAAAAGAACCTACAATAAATTAGGCTATCTTGGATTTAGTTATCACAAATAATATTGATATGGTATCAAATGTTGAAATAGGGCAACCTTTGGTAAACAGTGATCACAACACAGTCTCATTTGAGATTGAATTAAGAAAACAGAACTTTAATGGGCAAACAAAAACTCTTAATTTTAAAAGGGCAGATTGTTATGATCTAAGGGCAGCAATACAAAGTATAGACTGGGACAAAGAACTGGTAAAAATACTGAGCAAAAAATGGGCAACGTTCAAATCCTTACTAAGTTTACATACTGATCACCATATACCATGTGGAAATAAAAGTAGAAGGAGTAAATCACATCCCATGTGATTTAAAGATCAAGATATGGAGTAAAAAACAGGCATTTAAATTATACAAAAAAGAGGGAACAGAGGCTAGTTTACGTGAGTACAAGGAAATCAACAAGGCTTGCAAAAGCGCTATTAGACTGACTAAAATAGAAAAGGGAAAGTAATTTGCAAAGGAGAGTACACTAACTAAAATATTTTAGAGTTATTATATTTTATATAATTGGTTAACACAGGAAGTAATCCAAAAGAGGTTGGAAAAAATAAATGTTAATAAAGCCTCCGGTCATGATGTAATACATCCAAGGGTATTGAGAGAACTGGGCTCTGTAATAGCCAAACTATAATATCTAATTTTTCAAGATTCATTCAACACAGGGTCTCTACCAGATGACTGAAGAAAATCAGATGTAATACCTATTTTTAAGAAGGGAGCAAGAACAAATCCAGGAAATTGCAGACCTGTAAGCTTTACTTCTGTAGTGGGAATGTTTTTAGAAGGGATAGTATACAAGAATACATCTGTTTAAACAAGATTGTACGTAGGAGTCAACAAGGATTTATGAGGTATAGGCAATGTGAAACAAACTTAATTAGTTTCTGTGAGGAGGTTAGCAAGTACTTGGATCAAGGCAACTCAGTGGATGTAGTCTTTTGTATTTTACAAAGGCTTTTGATACAGTGCCACTTGGAAAACTTTTGTGCAAAATAAGTTATATAGTAAATATCTGCTCATTGATTGAGAGCTGGCTAAAAGACTGGAAGCAAAGGGTTGTTGCAAATGGAACATATTCAGTTTGAACTAATGTGGTAAGTGGGGTTCCTCAGGGTTCAGTATTAGCTCATCTCCTTTTTAACATATTTATTAATGACTTGCTGATGTCACTAAGTTGTGCAAGGTAATATATAAATATATCCAGGGTCAATACAAGGCTTTGAACTCTTTGTGCCAAGAGGTTTTCAACTGACAAGAGTACATTATTTGAGGTTTGAAGTAAAAGGATTTCACCTTAAAGAAAGAAAGGGGTTCTTCACAGTAGGGGGGTTAATCTGTGGAATTCTCTACCAAAGGCGGTGGTGAAAGTGGATAGTTAACTTTAAAAAGGATATATTGGATATATTTTTTAGTAAAAAGGGCATTCCGGGCTATCCTGGATAATTAGAGAGTGAGTATTGATCCAGGGATGAGTCCGATCACCAGTATCTGGGGTCAGAAAGGATTATTTCCCCCTTTTTCCCCCGCCTACTTCTGGATCATTTAACAAATAATCTGCATATTGCAGGTCAGTGGAGATCTAAAAAGGTTGAACTTGAAGGACCAAAAGTCCTTTTTCAACCTTAATTACTATATAACTACTAGCGACTTGCCCGTCAAAAATGACGGGGCAATAAAAAAGTGTTGAAATGCTGTTTGTCACACAATGTGAGTGTACTATGTTCCTCAACTATAAAGACCCCTATAACACACTAATGAAGTCATGTAATAACACTATAAGTGCCATAAGGGTCATCCAGGACCCTCATGACCCAAAGTGTTAGCACTACACTATTTTAAACCGGTCTCTTATGGGGGTCTATACAGACCCTCATAAGCCTCTATTTAACCCCATTAGTCCCATAAGGGTATTTAAAGACCCTCATGGGACAGTTAGAAGCCTAACATTACCCCATACGTGCTATGAGGTTTTTCCAGTACAAACAGTACACTGCACTAAACCCACCCCAATAAACCATTAAATCTAAACTAACACCCCTCTACACTAACCTATTAACACCTACACTACCTACCTACACTACCTACCTACCCCCTAATAAACCCTCTCACCACTCTAATTGCAGAAAATAAAAAAACCTAAGTCACAAAAAATAAAAAATCTACATTACAGAAAATAAAAAAACCTAAGTCACAAAAAATAAAAAATCTACATTACAGAAAATAAAAAAACCTAATTCACAAAAAATAAAAAAAAGCAACATTACAGAAAATAAAAAAATACATTACAACCCCCCCCCCCCCACTACAGAAAAAAATTACACACCTGAAAAGGAAATACATATAGAATACATACAATACAATACAAATAAAATACAATAGCCCCCTATCTATCTATCTAACATACAATCAATCCTATCTAATATACAATAAATCTTATCTATGTAAAATACATCCCCCATTCTATCTAATATACAATAAATCCTATCTATCTAAAATACATACCCCTATCTAACATACAATAAATACTATATAATATACAATATATCCTATCTATCTAAAATACATACCCCTATCTAACATACAATAAATACTATATAATATACAATAAATCCTAACTATCTAAAATATATACCCCTATCTAACATACAATAAATACTATCTATCTAAAATACATACCCTATCTAACATACAATAAATACTATATAATATAAATAAATCCTAACTATCTAAAATGCATACCCCTATCTAACATACAATAAATGCTATCTACATACAGAAACCCTAATTCTAACCTAAAATAGAATAATTAAGACCACTTACCTTTGCAGATGTTCCTTCAGATCCCCAACCTAGGGGGAAAAAATATTACAACACATTTACATACAATAAATAAACATTCTAAACATTCTAAACATTCTACTCACCTTTCCAGCATGCCCCCCTCTTTCTTATTTTCTTCTCCGGCACGGCCCCTGTTAAAAAAAACCCATTACATTAGTACAACATACATATAAACATAAAACAAAATAAAATAAACACAATACACATTGTACTTGTATTTGACAACTATTATATGTGATGATATAAAAAGAGCAATACGCTTAAGATATACTGAATGGCAACAAAGGTTAATATCCATTACTTTCAATTAGTGTCCATCATAATTGAGTTAGTTACTATACTATGAATATGCTGCAATATCTCACAGAAGTAAGAGATAAAGCTGGTGACAGTAGGCACAGTATATACCAAAATTAGCAACTTGCCATTTTATTGTCAACTTTGCAGGAGTACCTGCTAAACCCCTATAAAATAAGAATTGTCCCTTCCTATTGTGGTACAAAGGATCTCCTGTAAGGAACATAACATAACTAATGGTGCAGTTTTGTGTTTCTGTTGTGGTTTAGTGTTCTTGTTACTACTTCATGATAGTACTTTTTATTAAACTGTCCCAGAGGATAAATGCGAACAATGTTTAATAAATCAGATATACCTAGGTAGCTTTCTGGGAATATCTGGATCTTATGCTCAAATAATGGGAAATATTTGTCTGGCTACATATAAGATAGTCAGGTGGTCAAAGTTGCCAGTAGTGAAGTTCAGAAAGCATAAGGGCAGCAATTCCATTAAAGCAAAGACTGTTTGAATTGCATTACATTACTTCAGCAGTATAATCACCTTGAGGGTGTCAGATTGAATGGGGGTGCTGTGCATATGAATTGGGTATTATTGATTGTCGAATGTAAGGTCAAATGCTTTTTCCCAGTGTCAGGGAGAATATTGAGTGGGGTAAAGGCTGGGGAGTGGTTCATACAGGTTACCAAGGTGTTTTTTCTCTTCATACGCAGGCATTCCCAGCAAGTGAGATGAAAGTACAAATCTCAGCCTGAAAGAGCTTGATATCTCTGGATGATTAGAGGGGACAGAGGGGTATAGTTGCCAAAAATTGATTGGATGATAGCATGTGTAGCTGTAGTGCCCACACAATGCCTTTTCAGTCCTGCTGCAGCACGCGTATCTGAGGACCATACACAGACTCTGCCCCCACTCTATATAAATGTAGTATCTGATATGCATTATGGAGATCATTATATTGTGGCTCTTTCATCTCCCTCTCCTGAAGGGTTGCAACCCTGCTGGGTATCATAATATTAATTGAATGTTTAGACCCATGTGTGAGCTTTTTAGGGTAAAAGCCTGCTGTATTCAAGTTTAGAGCTTTAGTATTTCCTTATGCCTTTGTTATGAATATGGTAGTATTTGTAGCTTGCAGCAGCAACTTTGTGGGGGTACCAGCTAAACGCCTATAAAAGAAGGGTGTCACAGAGTGCAGTATGTTGCCCCTCTTATTATGGTACTGTCACGACCGCCAGCTTTGGAGGACCACGCTCACCCCAAAACTCTCTCTCTCTACGGTCGCAACTTTTTGTGCAGATCTCGACACCAGCAGACACTTCAGATGACAGCATCATTACTGCAGAGACATGCACCTCAGACACCTATTCTAAGGATCTAAGAATCACACACCATGTACCCTGGATTAGTACAAGCAGACTCTGACACCACCTGTGTTTAGTGTGTCCAAAGTCAGACTGGCCACTTCTTTATTGTTTCAGAGATACATATAAACACAGAAAGATTACACAAAACACCAGACCTTCCCCCAGTTCTAGCCCATCCTCCTAGGCAAATAGCTTGCTGTCCCCCCTCACCCACATGATTTCCAGATGTATAGAGGCATCTGGCTTTCTTCTAATTACACCTTTTTTTCTCCTCTGACAGAGCCATAAAACTAGTTCCCACTTTCATGAATAAAGCCAGAACCTTCACACGGGGCCGATTCCAGGGCCATAAAGATTCTAAAGAAGATTAATGCTTAGTCACATAAGTGACTGCAGTATTTTTTAGATAATTCTAGCATCCTAGGGCCTGCTTCTATCACAGATGCATTATTACAGTGCATATAACATGATCTAGTAACCACCAAATGAATTATTGTGGTCCATACTACACACAAAAACAATCAAGTCAGTCCTCACAAGTTTCAGGTCCGTTGTAATAGTTCTTGACATTAACACCCAGCATGCCAGCATTCCAAATAGCAGAGTTACTTGTGGGTTGCAAGGGGTCCCATCATGGCCCCAAATCGTTCATGACAGCTTGCCCCCATTTTAAAATGCAGAATCCCGGCGTCCATCTTTAATCGGATGGATGTCGGCATTTCTGCGGCTTAGAGATACCATCCCAGGAGAAGCATTCTGTGGTTCCCCCCTTTCCTGCGGCTGCAGGAAGTAACAAGTAGTGGGATGGGCAGGAAATAGCATCCTGTAAACCTCTATTATAATCCATAGAACGTGTTACATCCAGGCTAGCAGGCATCTAAAGGGTCAAATACCGGTACAAGCCCCCCAATCCTGAGCAGTAACTCCATCTGTCTGGTTGAAACAAGAGGACCACCCAACTCCATTTAGGCCAATGTGGAAAATAATTTCTTCAGGCCTCCACCAGCACGGGGCCTGATCATGGGTGTGCCTGGCAGATCCTTGTCATTATTCCCCTCTACCAACTCCTGGGAAGAATTAAAAGCCAGGGGAAAGTCCTGTGGATGCCAGAACAACATCAACAGGCCAGGGCAAGTACTCATCCCTGGCTATTAGGCCAGGAGCATAGTCATTTTCCTTTGGAACAAAAGCAGGCATAGCCAGTATGTACTGGCTAGCATTAGAAACCTGAGCCTTGGGTGTAGCCTTCACCCCCTGTGTTGACCTGAGCACTGTATTGCACTTTCCCCTGCACTGCAGTCTGGGCACAGTAACCCCTCTCACCTGGAGCAATGGTCTGGGCATGGGACTCCATTTCTCCATCTCCTTGGACCACAGTTGGTGCTCTGTATTCCACCTCGCCAGGAGTGGGCACACAATAAGGAATGTGGTCCCTCTTTAAGTGATTTGCAGTGTCTCTGTTTGGCAGGATCTCAGGGATCATAACCTCCCCTGCCCCCTTGTCTGTGGCTAGCTCTCTGACATTTTTTATCAGCGGGAGCTCCATGCTAGGCCCAAAGTCCATTCCCAGGGCACAGTGAACATAGCTGCTCCTATCCAGACTGTTTGCTTGGCCTGGTTTCTGCCAACAGTCCTCTGTGCCAGGGTAATCAATACAGTCCAAGGGTGTCATTGCCAGCCCACCCACCAATAACCCGGGCCCATACACTCTTCCGCCCCACTGCATGGGTAAAACACTCCCCTGGGGTGCCCAGAAAAATAGTAATTCCAAGGGGGAATTTACTGTACGGATCTGGAAGCCGGCACCCAATGTTGTGGTCTGGTCTAAAGACTCCAAATATCTATGGGGTATCTGGATCAGCACATCACATCCCCCTCTCTCTGGAACCACTGCTTGGGCACAGCACTCACCTCTCTTGGGATCTTTGGTCACTGTGTTCCCTGGCAGGACCTCACAGCTCTCATCCAGACATCCCCTTGGGCCATAATTTTACAGACATTCTCTGTCTTCTCAACTGCCTTGTTATTAGCAATTGTGCCCCAGCCATTTGGGTCTGGCTGGCCCCCTTGGTCTGACACAGTCCCAAGGTTGTTCTCGGTGTTCGCCCCTGTACCCATGGCTGGTTCCTGGACTGTAGTTATCCACGGAACCCCATGATAGGTTCACAATCCATCTCTGGTTCTTTCCAGAACTCTCCCTGGCCCTCCATTTGGCCTGCTATTCCTGTCAGAGACTCAGACTCCTTTGGTTTTTAGATGTACCCATAATGTATGGTACCCCTCTGATCTGTCCCAGTTGTAGCAAAAATTAACTGGGCCTGGCCCATTTGTACCTCCACATTGGTATTGTCCTGGTCAGAGTCCACAATATCCTCTCCCCAGACCTCTGGTAACCAATCCTCTTCCTCCCTGTCCGCTTGACAGGGTTCCACCCAACTGGATGGCCAAAACCCCTCCATGGATGCCTCATCCAGCAATTCAACCTACTCAGCCTCCAGCTGCAGCTCTTGCTGAATCAGGGGTTCCAGCAAATTAGCCTCCGGGGACTATGGTTCTAGTCCCAAGCCATGACAGCGTTTAAGAAAGAAGTTATTTTTCCTCCTTCCAGTCCCCATGCCACATTCAGGATCACCATAGACGATCTCCCAGAGCCCATCTATTAGCTCCAATTGAACATAGAGATCCTCTTCAAGGGCACCAACAGCCCCTATCCTGGCATGATACTGTTTCTCCAAGGCAATCTCTTTCCATACCAGTTTCTTCAGCCAGCCTGACAGCTCATGGCCCTGTCACAATCCCAGGAATGCCATCCATTGCTTTAGAAGGGCCATTCCTCTGCAGTCCTTTGCCTCTGTCACCTGGCTCTCTTTCTCTCTAGCTTTGTAAGTAGCCATCCTTGCTGCTGGTAAAAATGCTTGAGATCTCCCACCGCTGCCACCAGCTGTCACGCCCGCCAGCTTTGGGGGACCACGCTCACCCCAAATCTCTCTCTCTCTCTACAGTCGCAACTTTTTGTTCAGATCTCGACACCAGCAGACACTTCAGATGACAGCATCATTACTGCAGAGACATGCACCTCAGACCCCTAATCTTAGAATCTAGGAATCACACACCATGTACCTTGCATTAGTACAAGCAGACTCTGACACAACCTGTGTTTAGTGTGTCCAAAGTCAGACTGGCCACTTCTTTATTGTTTCAGAGATATATATAAACACAGAAAGATTACACAAAACACCAGACCTTCCCCCAGTTCTAGCCCATCCTCCTAGGCAAATCGCTTGCTATCCCCCCTCACCCACATGATTTCCAGATGTATAGAGGCATCTGACTTTCTTCTAATTACACCTTTTTTTTCTCCTCTTACAGAGCCATAAAACTAGTTCCCCCTTTCATGAATAAAGCCAGAGCCTTCACATGTGGCAGATTGCAGGGCAAAAAGATTCTATAGAAGATTAATCCTTTGTCACATAAGTGACTGCATTATTTTTTAGATAATTCTAGCATCCTAGGGCCTACTTCTATCACAGATGCATTATTACAGTGCATATAACATGATCTAGTAATCACCAAATGAATTATTGTGGTCCATACTACACACAAAAACAATCAAGTCAGTCCTCACAAGTTTCAGGTCCGTTGTAATATTTCTTGACATTAACACCCAGCGTGCCAGCATTCCAAATAGCAGAGTTACTTGTGGGTTGCAAGGGGTCCCATCATGGCCCCAAATCGTTCATGACAGCTAAAAAGTTGCGACCGTAGAGAGAGAGAGATTTGGGGTGAGCGTTGTCCTTCAAAGCTGGCGGTCGTGACAGGTACAAAGGATCTTCTGTAGCTGGCGATATGGTGTGGATTTTAAGGGATTACATCTAATACCCCTTAGGAGCTCAGCAATATGCGGCCTCCTTGGTCTGCTGCTACCTTACAGTCCCATTACTGATTTTAAAGGGTCACCATAATAGTCCAAATTCTATATTTTTTTAAGTAAGAAGGATCAATATTAACTATTTTTCAATTTATAATGATTTAAAAAATTGATCTTTTGTGAGAAATCTTGCAGTGAAATTATCTGATTTTCTCAAATCTGTTGCAGACTGAGGATTTAAAGGCATATTAAAGTGAGGGGGGTTATGAATGCATCCTGTAGAGGAGCATCATAACCCACCTAGCAAAAATGTTTGCATGAAAAAATGCCAACAGTTTTTGAAAAAAAAACACATATGGTGATGGTGATGTAGACACCCCCAGCAATGGGTACTGCGCATATTGGGTACTAAACTGATTGTGTGAGTGTCTGAGTGTGAGTGTGTGTCTAAGTGTGAGTGAGTGTGTGTGAGTGAGTGAGAGTGTGTCTGTGTGAGTGTCTGTGAGTGTGTCTGGGTGAGTGTCTGTGTGAGTGAGAATGTGTCTCTGAATGTCCGGGTGTGCATGTGAGTGAGTATGTATATCTGTGAGTGAGTGTGTATGTCTGTGAGTGAGTGTGTCTGTGTTTGTGAGTGAGCGATTCTGTGTGAGTGAGTGTATATGTCTGAGTGAGTATGTCTGTGTTAGTGTTTGTGTCTGTGTGAGTGTGTATGACTGTGAGTGAGTCTTTGTGAGTGAGTGTGTATGACTGTGAGTGAGAGTGGGTCTATGTGAGTGTCTGTGTGAGTGAGAGTGTGTCTGAGTGTGTCTGACTGTGAGTAAGTGTGAGTGAGTGAGTGTTTGCGTGTGTCTGTGTGAGTGTGTGTGTCTGTGTGAGTGAGTGTATATGTCTGTGTGAGTGAGTGCCTGTGTGAGTGTGTTGAGTAAGTGTGTGTATTTGTGTGAGTGTGTCTGTGAGTGAGAGTGTGTCTGTAAGTGAGCGTGTGTGTCTGAGTGTGACTGTGTGAGTGAGAGTGTGTATATGTGAGTGTCTGTGTGAGTGAGAGTGTGTCTGAGTGTGAGTGAGAGTGAGTGTGTTCGTGTGTCTGTGTAAGTGTGTGTCTGAGTGTGAGTGTCTGTGTGTTTCTGAGTGAGTGTGTATGTGTAAGTGAGAGTGTGTGTCTGAGTGTCTGTTTGAGTGAGTGTGTATGTCTGTGTGAGTGAATGTGTGTATTGTAGAGATGTCGCAAACAGTTCGCCCGCAAAGTATTCGCGGCGATTTTGGCATGTTCGCGATCGCATCAGAAGGCGAACACATGCGCTTTTGGGTTCGCCTCCTATTCTTTATCATTGAGGAAACTTTGACCCTGCACCTCACAGTCAGCAGACACATTCCAGCCAATCAGCAGCATACACTCCCTTCCAGGGCCTTCCATCTGAAGGACAGCATACATTTTAGAATCATTCTGAAGCTGCATTCGTTGTGAGAGGACAGATAGTGTAGCTGCTGGAGATTTAATAGGGAAATAGATAGCCAGGCTGTGTATTTAGCTTCCACTGCAATAAATCTAATTTCAGTTGCCTGCCTGTGTCAGGCTCAAAGCTTATATTGTGCTCAGTGAAATAAATCAACACTTTTTTGACTGTAATAGATTAAATAGCAATTGCCTGCCTACAGGCGTGTGTGTGAAGCCTATTGCATCTACTCTGCCAACTTTTGCCAGTGCAAAGTGATACGTCATATCTGGTGCAACCGTAGTGTACAGTGACATAAAACAACACTTTTTTGACTGTAATAGATTGAATAGCAATTGCCTGCCTACAGGTGTGTGTGTGAAGCCTATTGCATCTACTCTGCCAACTTTTGCCAGTGCACAGTGATACGTCATATCTGGTGCAACCGTAGTGTACAGTGACATAAAACAACACTTTTTTGACTGTAATAGATTGAATAGCAATTGCCTGCCTACAGGCGTGTGTGTGAGGCCTATTGCATCTACTCTGCCAACTTTTGCCAGTGCACAGTGATACCTCATATCTGGTGCAACCGTAGTGTACAGTGACATAAAACAACACTTTTTTAACTGTAATAGATTGAATAGCAATTGCCTGCCTACAGGCGTGTGTGTGAAGCCTTTTGCATCTACTCTGCCAACTTTTGCCAGTGCACAGTGACACTCATATCTGGTGGCACCTTAGATTGCATGCGCAGTGCCCCAAATTTGAAGTAGGAGGTCCGACCAAGCATCTTTTTCCATCTCCCTGTTCCAAAAATCAATGCCATATACACGTCCCCTAATAGTGGACGTAATAGGGATTAAACCGATAGGAATAGTACTACTTAACAGTACACACCTTGTAATAACGCAGACAGAGGCAACGCAGAGAGAGGAGTCTGAAGAAGAGAAGTCAGAGGAGGAAGGTGGCTTTGAGGAGGTGGAAGACCAAACACAGCAGGCGTCCCAGGGGCTTGTTGTCACCTTTTGGGGACCCTTGGTGGCTGGGTGGAGGAAGAGACCTTCAATGATATCAGTGAGGACAAGGAACTGGACATGGCTAGCTTGGTATCCAACCTTGTGCAAATGGGGAGTTTGCGGTTGTGCAAAGGGACTGTTTGCGGTTGTTTACGGTGCATTAACCGGGGAGATTGGTCTGTTACTGTGAAGCGGGTGTAACCCTTACACTACCTGATCGATACAACATCATACCTGATGTTTTAAAGCATGTTATTCCAAACAATTTAGGAATGTTAGGTGATTTATGCCTATGGCTTAAAACCAGACTCTGTATCAACTATGTAATTTTCCGTGGGAGTTTTGCCATGGATCCCCCTCCGGCATGCCACAGTCCAGGTGTTAGTCCCCTTGAAACAACTTTCCCATCACTATTGTGGTCAGAAAGAGTCCCTGTGGCTTTTGAAATTCGCCTGCCCATTGAAGTCTATGGCGGTTCGCCGGGTTTGCCCGTTCGTGAATATTTGATTGAAGTTCGCGTCCGATGTTAGCGAACTGAAAATTTGATGTTCGCGACATCCCTAGTGTATTTGTGTGAGTGTGTCTGTGAGTTAGTGTGTCTGAGGATGAGTGTCTGAGGGTGAGTGTGTCACAGGGCAATTCACTGGGGCTGGGGCAGGTGATGGGGTCATTTCATTGGGCTGAGGGAGGTCACCAGGCAATTCACTGTGGCTGGGTGGGGGATTGCAGGGGCAATTTACTGGGGCTGGGGCAGGTGATGGGGTAATTCACTGGGGCTGGGGGAGGTCACAGGGCAATTCAGACAGGCTGGAGGGCGATTCACTGGGGCTGAGGCAGGTTATGGGTCAATTCAATGTGGCTGAGGGAGATTATAGGGCAATTCACTGGGGCTGGGGCAGGTGATGGGGCAATTCACTGGGGCTTGGGTAGGTCACAAGGCAATTCACTGGGGCTGGAGGGCAATTCACTGGGGTTGGGGCAGGTGATGGGGCAATTCATTGGGGCTGGGGGAGGTCACAGGGGAATTCACTGGGGATGGGGCAATTCACAGGGGCTGGGGCAGGTGATGGGGCAATTCACTGGGGCTGAGGGAGGTCACAGGGCAATTTACTGGGGCTGGAGGGCAATTCACTGGGGCAGGTGATGGGGCAATTCACTGGGGCTGGGGCAGGAAGTGGGGGCAATTCACTGGGGCTAGGGGAGGTCACAGGGGAATTCACTGGGGATGGGGCAATTCACTGGGGCTGGGGCATGTGATGGGGCAATTCACTGGGGCTGGGGGGATGTCACAGGGCAATTCACTGGGGCTGGAGGGCAATTCACTGGGGCAGGTGATGGGGCAATTCACTGGGGCTGAGGGAGGTCCCAGGGCAATTCACTGGGGCTGGAGGGCAATTCACTGGGGCAAGTGATGGGGCAATTCACTGGGGCTGGGGGAGGTATAGGGGAAATTCACTGGGGCTGGAGTGCAATTTACTGCGCCTGGGGCATGTGAAATGGCAATTCACTGGGGCTGGGGGAGGCCACGGGGCAATTCACTGGGGCTGGAGGGCAGTTCACTGGGGCTGGGGCAGATGATGGGACAATTCACTGTGGCTGGGGGAGGTCACGGGGCAATTTACTCATGCTAGGGCAGGTGATGGAGCAATTCACTGGGGATGGGGGAGGTCATGAGGAAATTCAGTGAGGCAATTCACAGAGGCTGGGGCAGGTCACAGGGCAATTCACTGTGGTTGAGGCGGGCGAAAGGGCAATTCACTGGGGGAGGTCACAAGGCAATTCACTGGAGCTGGAGGGCAATTCACTGGGGCTTGGGCAGCTGGGATGTAGAAAAAACAGTGAATGACAGGACACAGACCTTGTTCTGGATATTACAAAAATCTAAAGGAAAGAAGCAGCTCAATTGCCAGACCAAAAAGATACAATGTATTAGTAATGCTAATATTTCCTGGGAATTTCAAGGGGTGTCAACATTCATAGAAAGGGCAACGGTTTAACTGTTTATTTTGGTATTTTTTCATGCAAAATCTTTTTTTCAGACGCTATAAACTCTCCACTATCAGAACCATTAATAACCCAGCTCACTTGAATATACTGTACCTTTAATTTCCTGCCTCTGCCTTAGATCTGAAAAAAGCATAGCAAATTACACTCTGCCACCAAAATCCTGCAGAGCAGGGAAATCACAAACAACAACAGTTTGTAAAAACAGAGAAGTGCTCCAGCCCAAAGATCAAGGGAAACATTTTATCACAATACATACATACATATATATGTATAGAGACACAGGGCTAGAGACAGCCCCACCGTCAGAAGAGACAATCAGACCCCAGAGACATCCACCCCAGACCTCAGTGACTGCTACAGAACATATATCATATATATATTTTCTATATCTTTTTTGACTGGCAATTCGCTAGTATATGTATAATTTTTTTTTAAACCATTTGTGTGGTCTTTAGTACACGTAATATTTTTGATGTTACGGCATTGCCCTGGTTTGTCAGTGGTCCATAAAATCTTAGGGTTTCAGGGTAAAAGTCTAACGGAGTAACTCCCAATTTATTCTCAGTGCAAAAATCAATGCAAAAGTTTGCTGTGCTTTTCAGTTTTCTCCTTGCAGTTCTCTTGCAAGTTTCTGGACGGGTGATTATTAACATAGCTAGCAGGGTTTACTTTGGCCTTAAACATGGTGTAAACTGAGATATTGGGGATTTACATTGGGCCCACAACATAGGTGGCCGACATCCGAATACGTAAACCATTCTTGCACAAGTTCCATTTGCGACCGTGAACATGATCAATTAATCAAACCCGTGGTTACCCGTGGTTACCCGTGGTTACCGGTTTAGGAGGAGCCAATAGTAAAAGAGATCATCATCATTACGTCACTAAAACATGGAGGTTAAATTTCACTTATGGTTTTGAAGTCCGAGTTGCGATCGGGCCCCATTCCAGAATTAATATATGAAATAATCAATAAATGGAATATTCTAGTCAATGGGAGTTCTAGTATATCTATTAACACATTGATTGCCGGGATCGATATAACACGGAAATTAAACATAAAATAAAAAAAAATGTATTGCCGATTTGCGGGCTTGAGAATATTGTGCTATTAATACCTTACATCAATTTCCCTTTAATGTAAAATACAGTAATGTTTTATATTTGCTTTTACAGTGCTACGGACAGGACTTTAACCCCTTGCAGGGATTTTTGGCTCCATTTGCCTTTTACAGGTTTGAACGCCAGTTCATCCTTGGGAATTCATAGCATTTTAAAAGCGATTTGCGATAGTAACATTTACGAGTTTGACAGATCAATGGCTTAGCTGGGATGGAGTTCAGTTTTTCATGGCCCATATGGTTTTTCTGGCTGTAACCCGCAGATCCTTGCAGGAAGCTGAAAGAGGCCAATTTAATATCTGTAACTCTTGCCGGCTCCTTTACGGGCTACGATTTCTAAAATCGGAGCAATTTAATGGTGCTCCATGTAAACAACTTCTGGTGTGAAAGTGCTTCCTCTGCTCGTATTGTCTGCATGTGGGATTACACACATCTTTAGTCCTTGAAATAGGTTGGTGCAATGCTATATAAATATATAATCTGAGTTGTTGGCTTGTCCTCTCTTGCTTTTTTTTTATTAGATTTGTTGGTATTTGACATTGGGCTATGTTTGCAGCCTCTGTTCTTTGACTGCCGATTGGACTGACCATTGTCTAAATAAATGTATATGACCCTTTGCTGTCTGCTCTGACCAAGTACGGCTTCTGACCAGTGGCGGCTGGTGACTTTTCAAGTTGGAGGGGCGACAGGGCGAAACATAGCCACTCCCCTTTTCAAACCACACCCATTGTATAACTCCTCCCCCTGACATCATGATGACCTTTATAAGCCCCGCCCAATGACCTTATACTTGTAAAGCCCATTGAAATACATGATCACCAATGCAGAAATGTCAAGAAGTAAAGTAACAATGTGTTAAATTCATTGGTATACAATATAGATTGAAAAAAACTCATGTGACAAGACTACAGCAATATCATAATTGCACCTATACGCATTAACAGAAAAATTAAAGGAGTGACACCTACCATTAGTCGGGTCTTCTTCTCAGGGTATTCACGTTCAGTAAGTTGACCAACGAGTAGAAACAAATCTGCAGCCACATAAGGTTTGCACCTGGGGTTGAAAGAAAACAAGCAAATCAATCAGACCATGCAAGAACAAAACCATACCTTAAAAAACATTAAAAGACCAAGTGGAACCATATAGGCCCCAAACATACCTTAGAAGACCAAGTGTGACCATATAGGCCCCAAATATACCTTAGAAGACCAAGTGTGACCATAGGCCCCAAACATACCTTAGAAGACCAAGTGGAACTATATAGGCCCCAAACATACCTTAGAAGACCAAGTGTGACCATAGGCCCCAAACATACCTTAGAAGACCAAGTGGAACTATATAGGCCCCAAACATACCTTAGAAGACCAAGTGTGACCATAGGCCCCAAACATACCTTAGAAGACCAAGTGTGACCATATAGGCCCCAACCGCACCTTAAAAACCTTAAATAACAAATTGGGACCATATAGGCCCCAACCGCACCTTAAAAACCTTAAATAACAAATTGGGACCATATAGGCCCAAATTGTACAAAAAAATATATATATATATACATATATATATCAATTGATATCAATATATCTCAATAAATAAATATATATATATATATATATATATATATAAATAAATAATCAATATATAAATCAATCAATATATAAATATATATATATATATATATATATATATATATATATATAACTCAATATATATATATATATATCAAACAATAATCAATATATAAATCAATCAATATATAAATATATATATATATATATATATATCAATCAATATATCTATCAATCAATATATATATATATATTTTTTGGTGGAGGCCTCTTTCAATGGGCCAGAATGGATGGATGGACAATGGCTTCAATCAAGATTGGATTATTTTTGGACAATGGCTTCAATCAAGATTGGATTATTTATTTGACCAGTGGCTTCAATCAACATTGGATTATTTATTTGACCAGTGGCTTCAATCAACATTGGATTATTTATTTGACCAGTGGCTTCAATCAACATTGGATTATTTATTTGACATGGGCTTCAATCAACATTGGATTATTTATTTGACATGGGCTTCAATCAACATTGGATTTTATGATATGGGCTTCAATCAACATTGGATTATTATGACTATCCAGGTCATAGAGGGCAGAAGGCCAACACTGGAGGGGTCAATTTGACAGGTAAGTATGTGCTGTTGTTTATTTTATTTGTATTATTGTTTGTTTAATATGTATGTGATGTTTACTTTATTTGTATAATTGTATTATTGTTTGTTTAGTATGTGTTATGTTTTTACTGTATTGTTTTTCCCTTACCTTATTTTTATTTTATCATTAAAAGTGACAGGCACATGCACATGCCTGTTACTTCTAAAAATGGAATAAAAATAGGGGGGGGGGGTGCTAGGTAGGTAGTTGGATCAGGGTGGGGTCGGTCACGCTCAGGCGCCCATCGGTCGGTCAGTGGCCGCGTAGGCCACGATCAGGGGTGGCACAGGCCTCATGGGGGTGAACATCCACCCCCATGTGGCCTGTGCAACCCCGCTCACCGCCCGAATACCCCGATCACCGTGATCGGGGTAATCGGGCGGTGGCATAGCATAGGCCACATCGGGGTGGTGGTGATCAGGCCTCGGGGGTGGCACAGGCGACATGGAGGTGATCAGGGGTGGCACAGGCCTCATCAAGGGGGTGATCCGATCACCCCCATGTGGGCCTATGCCACCCCGCTCGCCACCCGACTACCCCGATCCCGTGATCGGGGTAATCGGGAGGTGGCATCGCATAGGGCAGGCCTGATCGGGGGTGGCACAGACCACATGGGGGTGATGGCTGGGGGTGGCACCAGGCATTGCAGGCCTAGGGTCGTCGGTGGTAGGTAAGTTGGTGGGTGGCTGGGTAGGTGGCAGGCCAGGCAGGCATAGTGGGGTAACTGGGTGACCCTACCTTTTATTAGGGGCTACTAGGGGTTTGGTTTGGCCAGGGGCAGGGCAGGTGCCAGGTAGACTTACTGTTAGGCAGGCTGCAGAGCAGATGTGAGTAGTTTCAGCCAGGGAGGTCTCTCAGTCTCAGCGTGACCAGGGTCAGGAAACAGAAAGGGGGAAGGGACAGGCAACTGGTGGTTTTATTCACTGTATCAGTCAATCAAAAAGTAAACTCGAGGCCCTATTAGCTGGCGGGCGCTCAGGGCTAATGGTCTGGGTGGGTTTACAATGTTCTCTTGGCAACTGTACAACCTTCCATCATTGATTGGTCAATGATGGAAGACTGTCAGTCATTAAATTGATACATTTATGACCGCCCATGCATATCGACACTGTGATGGTGGGCGGCATGCATTAACGGTCAGGGGGCTAGGCCAGGCCTCATTGAAGAGAAGAGTCTAAAGGTTAGTGTACTTTACTAGTGTAATATGATCACACAGGGTGCAGGGGGCTACAATAGATACACAGCAGCATTAGTTAATATATACACACAGCGCAAGGGGTTATCTTAAAGTGACAGTGTCCCTGGGAATAGTTTACTTCATTTTATTACTGTATTAAGACTTGAATGATGATGTACACCTTATATTTAATTGTTTTGGGGTTATTACTACTACATTGTTGTTGTTTTTTTTATTGCAGGGCCCCGAAAATATTTGGGGGGGCGTTTGCCCTGACGCCCCAATGGACGGGCCGCCCCTGCTTCTGACTCTTTTGATTTAGTGTTTTCGCAAGTACTCCTGCTGTAGGGAAGTCTAAACATCACCATTTTGTATGACACACTTACCTTCATTCTTGGTGCTATAGTACAATTTCTTCAAAAGCTACATATATGTCTAAAACACGTTTTGGCATGTAAAAAAACTTAAGTAATTATGGGACAATACAACACAGAGCATGAGATGCACATTCAAATACATGGAAGTTGTCCAAATGGTTTGACTCAAGTTCTGTGATCAGCAAGCTTAAAACAGCTACTTTTCTGGCAATATTATAATGAGATCAGTTAGAAAAAGTAGCTTGAAGTCCTAAGATAATAGATATGGCATCGAAACACTGCAAATCAAGGTGGTGCTAGAGCTCAAATCAAGGCTACATACGAAAGTAGAAATATATAGAACTCAAAATTCACACCTAATATTTTCTACCAGTCGTAAATATTATATTATGTCATATTTCAACTCACTAAAAAAACAGAGACAAACAACTCACAATGAGCAAAAAGAAAATAAATACCCCAAAAATAAAAGGCTGAATGCATATATCTACTTGGTAACAAAATGCAGCTTTTCAACCCATAATGAGACTTAATCTTCATAACCACCATATATAAGCCAGGTAGATAAGCTTAAAGACTTAAAACTAAGACAGAAATCCATGGGATGTATATGATCAATTTCCAGAGGTAAAAATCCCCACAGTGTGCAGGTGATTAGTCACCTGATTAGGAAACTTAACCCAATAATAATCTCTACCATTATTAATGGCTGTATCTCTCCTTTATAAGAAGTTCTAGTTGCTAGATAGTAGAACCACCGACCAGGAAACTTACATGAATCTCAGTATTTAATACAGCACAAGCACTGCACTGAATTTTCTGCAGCGTCAAAGGTAAGTGCTAGTGAAGGGAACAATTTGTAAAATATTTTTCTAATTATTTGATATTAATTGCTGGGTGTGTTTTATGAGCTCACTGTTCTTACTTCTTCCTTTTATGAAACCTTATAACTAACAGGCTAAGCAAATACTGTGAGGTGAGGCATGGTATTGTGAAACCCACGTTCACTATTAAGCAATTTGAACTTTAGTGGATCTAGAACACTCAGTGTAAATACAAATATTTACTGCAAAAATACTACAGGCAATAAGTATTTTAAATAGTTATTTAAAAAAATATTTTCTCATAGTAATCCTACATTGAAGTTTGCACTATTTAGCTGTCACCTACCCATTCTGTTTCTCCCACCGTTGACTGACTGCACTGTCTAACCTGTCCATTATTGCCAGTAATTACTAAGGGACGTAGGAGATGCGTGGCCACTAGTGCCGCAAGCTACTTCCCTATTCTATTCCCTTGCGGACGATGGCTTGCAGCGTCCTGTTATCCCTTGAGGCCCCATCCCCCCCCCCCCCCCCCCCCGCCGCAGGAAAAGCATTTGATCTTATGCGTTGAGGACGCAAGAAAGCCAAGGTCGCTATTCAATTGCTACGCGAACCCTTCCGTCAAGTCCGTAATTTGCTAAAACCGAGGCGCAGCTTACTTACACCAAAAATGTCCTGCAAGGCTCTTACTTCAAATCGTAGCACCAATTAAGCACATAAAAAAGCCATCCTGTACTTTGATGAGACGTGAAAGTGATTGTAGGTGTTCATAGCACAACATTCCCCTACACTCAAATTCGCAAATCATTTTTTTTTGGTAATTCATGTTAAATTTCCATGTCTAGAGTCCCACGGGCTTGGAGCACATCAGACCCGCAACAGCTGCGGGATTAGCCTCCGTCAAGTCCGTAAATGGGTAAAATAGACCCACAGGTTACTTGGGCCACGGAGGTATTGGGCTTACTTACTTACCTGTGGGACTTTGGACGGAAATTAAAACTAAAATCAAAGATTATAATTTGGCGATGTGTAAACTTGTTTTGCTATTAATCTGCATGTCCCCCATTGTGTTTCCGATCATTAGCAGAGCTTTGCAGTGCTGTATTGAATATATATTTGCTTCTACAATGCTTTGAGTTTGCGCCTTCAACCTCCGAACCCGTACGGGTTTTAACAACGATTTACTGGCTTTGAGGTAATTGAAGCCCGCGGGACTTGGGAAGGAAAAAAACCCTGAAATTAAATATTTGATTTGGGCGATGTGCAAGCTTGAGAGGGTGTTGCTATTAATCCTCATGTCCCCCATTATGTTGCCTATCATTTACAGAGCTTTACAGTGCTGTCTAGAAGTTAAATTTGTATTTACAGTTTTCCGACTTTGAAGCCTTGAAACAGGATTTACGGGCGCGCAGGAAATGCCTGCAGCAGATTGCATGATTTACGACCAGCCGTAAGGGGGACCTCCTTGCGGAGCCGTCCATTTGAATAGCAGCCGAGGCCGTAGTGCTACGCAGGGCCGTAAGCTGGTCGCAAGGAATCGCAGTTTTGTGGCCATTTTACAGTCCTTAATAGAATGAGGCCCTTACAGCCTAAGTTTTTAGTTAGTGAAGATCTTGCTTTTGGATAGAGGTTAACTTACTAAAAACTTCTGTAAAATAAATATGCTCTGTGCTTATATAGAGCCCTATTTAATTGACTGAATCGCAATTTAATAAGGCTGTTAGTGTTTAGAAGTCTGAGTTGCAATCAGATTTACAATCCAGCAATGTAGAAATCAATAAAAATCAATAAAGCAACTGTTCTAGTCCATGCAGGTTCCACAATATGTATTAACTCTTTGATTCCGGGATTGAGATAACACGGAAATAAAACGCATTCTAGAGTACTATAGTGTGTTTATTTGCTTTTGCAGTGTTGCGAACAGGTGTTTAACCCACTTGCAAGTTCTATTAATCATAGAATTTTTTGATACATTTGCCATTCACAGGTTTGAAAGCAATTGCGGGCTAGTTGAATTGTTGTAATTGAATATCGATTTTGCGTCTTTAGCTCTGGTAACATTTACAGCCTTGAAACATCAAAGGAGGAGATAGGATGGCGTTACGTGTTTGAGCCTGTAACTCACAATTGTAATGCGAGTAGCTAAAAGTAGCCCACTGAATATCAGTAACATTTACAAGCTCCATTATGGGCTCATGTAATTGTGATTTGGACAACTAAATAGGGGCCATTGTCTTCAGTCATGTGCAAAACATACTCAGATATCAAATGTAATGAGGGTCATCAACTCTGGAAGTGTATGGATATGTACCCTACATATGTTTGAGATATTATACATATGTAGGGTACAAGAATCAAAAACGTTGTTCCCGGGTAAAAATAGAAACAGACAACATTTTTTTTAGAAAAGCACACCTTTCTAAAACTAGTGAAATCCATTCCCGGGGATTACAAGGTATATTTAATTAGATATGTGGCAAACAATATTTGACAAAAATACATAGATGGAATAAAACTTTTATTAGTTTTAATTAAATGAATAAAAACACCAGATGTAATACGTAATAGCATTAAAATCTGACAAATAAAAGTTATATAAAACAAAGGTTACTGTGGTACCCTGAGCTTTATAATTTCAAAGCATTATAAATGATGCTGTGGTAAGTAAGTCCCAAGTAATAGCTGTGAAAATAATATATAATTATGGGTATAGAGGAGAATATACTGCATACTTATAGCAGACATATGGATTAAAATGATATTAGTATTTTAATAATTACACCCATAATTCATCTAAAACAAGTATATCTATCCCTTGTATGGGGTGTCATTTAGGCTGTTTATGTTTTAGGCTTTATGTGGAGTGTTCATAATGTATTACTTAAACCAGAGACTGAAGTGATTACCTAATTTCACAAATATTAGAAGCTGTCTGGTCAATGTTATCCAGTTCTTAGTAGTTGGATACATTTAAAAGATACTCTATAATATTATCCCTGACTGGGATTCTCTCCAGTTCTGTTATTTTATCCCCAGTATATATGTGAAATCATTTTGGTGATATCTAAATTAAAGGCATATTTAAATCTCCTGAATTATGAATACATCTGATAGAGGAGAATCAGTAGTGTATGAAAACACTGTTTGCATGAAAAAATACCAAAATAAACATTAACAAACTCACCCTGATGTTTGCTACATCTCTTGAGTTTGCAAGCAGCAGCTTTTTTGAGTTGACACCCATGAAAATCTCTGCTAAAATTAGCATAAAACTCATAGTTTGGCCAATCACAGACAGATACATTTTAATACAATGCAGTTTGTGTAGGAAGGAATCATGGGATCTGTAGTCCCCCTGCCAAAAGGAAGTAGGAGTCAGACACTGATCTGTAGATCTCTGCATTGAGGTTAGTAAAAGGTTAACATCGACATTTGAATGCAGTGTTTTTAATGGTAGGTACCAGGGGCCTATGTAAGCAACTCTGGGGGTGTGGCAAACAAGATTTATTTTTAAATACAATAAATCTGTGTGTGTATAGAATTACTCAGTGTAATGTGTGTGTCTGATATAAGCAGCAGGTGTTGTATTAGAAAAAGGTAACAGCAGGGAAACTTAGATACGCCTTTAAACCACCATCTGCCAACATAAGGATCATTTTAAACAAATTAGAGACGTACAACTTATTGTTTAACTATAATATGAGGAAAGGAGATTTAAAGTAATTGGATTCAAGTGGAATTAACTAATATCCTTATACTCACTATTATAATTGATATTCAAGATCAGTCGTTGGAATAATTTTACAAACTTTGTATTATGGCTAAGCTTTTTAGAAACTTGGTATTATATATTATTTCTGGTGTTTCTATTTGTTTAATTAAAACTAATACAAGTTATGCTGTATTCCATCTATGTAGACTTATCTGATATTGTTTGCCAAATATCTATTGGAGAATACCTTTTAATCCCTCATTTGGAAAGGTGTGCTTTTCTAAAAAAAATTGGCACATGCGCAGATATCAAGTGGTGATTTATCTAATTAGACTAATTGCTCACAATAGACTCAAAGCTTCAAGCAGTAGTTAGTGATTACTGGTAATTATACAGATAGTGCAGCCAGTCACTGGAGGGAAGACTAAAATGTAAGGTTACTGTAAAGTTCTGGTTACTACCTATAGTTTTATCATATTTTGAACTTTTGTTGTGTCATTATAAGATGAACAAAAAAACAAAATAGAGGTGCTCATTCAGAGATAGGGGAATCCAGACGTGGACTTAGGGAGTTACCAGCTACACCTCACTGACGAGGTCCAATAAAGGCCAAAACATATGTCTGGGGTTTGCTGTTTCTCATGTTCAGGGTGGAATTGCCTTGTATTTCGGGGCTGGACCACTCTAGTGAGTGGGACCAGACTGATATACTACAGGATATTTCTCCCTGTGAAGGGCACAAGTGAGCTAAAAGAGGTTGCTCTCAGAGTGGGTTATCATGTCCACAGAACTAACCTATTAAGGTTAGTTTGTTCTCTGATTGAGCACCTCTATTTTGTTTTGTTTTTTGTCATTATAAGATGTCCTGATATTTAGATACTCCGTAAAGGATTTATATTTGAAGTAAATATTTGAAAACTGCATACATATTATTAAACTGAACGGATGGATAGTGCTGTTGAAGCATTTTAACAGCCCAAAGCCTTAGAGAAATCATCAATGGTGACAGTTCACTCCAACCTATTTTCTATGAGGAAATTATACAATCCAATTGTAATACAAAAAGGATATATGTCATATCGTCATCCATGAGACATTTAATAGAATAAACATCATTAAACAGGTAAAGCATGCTGTTTTGGAAAATGTGATTGCTGGGCCTGGGATAATTATATCACTACAGTTTCAGTAGTGTCTCAGTAATGAGTATCCCTTTTGCATTAAAGTCATGCAATCATTTTGACTTCTTTCTCTTGATCTGCCTCTTTCCAGTGCCTACATAGCACCTGTTTTCAAATTTTATGTGGGTGAGGAACTCTTATAGTGATATTGTTAAATTTCGCTGCTTCCCCAACCATGATGTTCATATTGAATGCAAGCCACGAGAGGAGCACCGAAGGCGCACAGCACAAGGCTCGCAATGAGTGACGAAGGTCCTAAGAGTACAAAAATATTTACATTGTGTGTCAAACAGCATTCTCATGGCTTAAAATGTTATTGCCCCGTCACTTTTGACGGGCAAGTCGCTAGTCACATATAATAGTTGTCATTTTACGTTTTTGCAAATTGCACGCCTCGCGATGATCATTGCAGGCGCTCATCGCGATGCTTGCCTTCAGCGCTCATTGCAGGGCTTGCGAGGCCAGCACGACTTTGTGCAAGGAATAGTGGCCGTGCAGGGTCCCTCTAAGGGTCATCTGGCAAGGCAGGTTTGTTATTTTGAGGAGGATGCTCCACCGATGGAGGATTGTGGGCGTGCATGGCGAGGCTCGCAAACACCGTTGAAGCGTGTAGCACTTTGGCGCTAATCGCAAAGCATGCAAGACTTGGAAAACATTACGACTTTAACAGACGAAAAAATTTCATGCACGTAATTCTGAAAAACAAAAAAAACGCCAATTACTGTAATCTGTAATTTAACAAATGAACTTAAAAACTCACACACAGCACAGGGGATCCAGGGAGCCTGTGAGTGAGGTTGCAAGCTCATTTGGGGCCTAATTGACGTTTTTCGGGAGAGAGGGTGAAACAGACACATGGAAGGGAGAGGGGGGAAACAGACACAGGGGTCAGAGAGTGGGATGAGGTTTGCAATGAGCGGCAAAGGCGCTCATTGGGGTCTTTGCGACGAGCGCCAAAGGCTCTCAGCGCAAGGGAAAAAAATGTCTGCAATCGCAATGCCGCAAAACTACACTGGGGGGAGAGAATCGCAATGAGAGGCTTCGGCACTCATTGCGAGCCAATCGATGAGCGCCAAAGCGCTCATCTCGGGGCTCATGATGAACGCCGAAGGTGCTCTTTGCCAAGCATAAAAGTGGCAGGTTGCAGAGGCCTGTATTGAGCGTCAAAGCCTCTCATTGCCTTGCTCGCGATGATTGCCGAAGGCCCTCATCACGAGGCCCGTAAAGTAGAGGGGGAAGAGGTTTGCCCTTGTCGCTCATCGAGGGGCTCACGATGAACGCAGAAGGTGATCATTGCCAAGAATGAAAGTGGCAGGTTGCAAAAAACTGCATTGAGCAGCAAAGCCGCTCATTGTGGTGCTTGCGATGAGCCCCGAAGTGGCTCATTGCGAGGACCATAAAGTAGAGGGGGGAGAGGCTTGCAATGAGCGCCAAAAGTGCTAATTGAGAATCGCGCAATGAGCACCAGCGAAGGGTGCAGCAGGTGCGCAGAGGGGGCAGAGCTCCAGCGCTCATTGCAAGACTCGTAAACTACACAGAGTGTGAAGGTGCTGAATGTGCTCATCGCAGGACTCACGATGAGTGCCGATGGTGCTCAGAGGGGGCAGAGCTTCACATTGTGTGGCAAACAGCATTTTCAGCCTTAAAATTGTATTGCCGTAATTTTTGACGGGCAAGTCGCTAGTGTAATATAAAGACAGAGAGAACAGTGCTAGCCAGTAAAGGCATACCATAAAGATGTCGCCATGCAAAGAATGAAGAGAACCTCTTATTGTGAAGCAGTAACATAGAAACACATTTTGTATAAAACAAAGTCAGTCATGTAGAATATAACATTAAAGTCACTGCCTCTTCCCTTGCCCAGAATAGTGCATGTATATTCACAAATGTGTGATTTATTGTTTCTGAATGAGCAATAGACTATTGACATCAAAGGAATAACTTGACTGGTCTTTCTCTCAAGTTTGTATATTTTAATAGGTCAGATAGGGATGGGCACACATAATATTCAGCCCTACTTAAGTAGTTAGTGTGTTATTTTTATTCACTGTAAATTATTACTTTTTGTGCATTATATGGATAAATGCTAAATCACTTATCTGAGGAGGTAAGGGTGGTACACACAATAACAACCATACTATATGTAGTGTTAAGCCTTGGATACAGTGTACAAATAATAAGTCATCTTGATAAAAGTACATTTTTAGCATCAAAATGTCTCTCAAGTGTAAGGTATTTGATTTATATTATATGTACGGTACGTATAATTCTGTTTGAATCATTTATGCCTTAGGGATCAACAAGCTTGACAAGTTCTTAAGATCTGAAAGAGATAGGTAGTTCATGGAACATATAGTATAGAAATAAGTTTATATGATTTGTGTAGAACTGTGCATGTTTCAGAATTATATATTAGGGTATGTTTAGAGTTCGCTGACATACTAGATACATATGAATTAATTATGTTTATATATTTAGCAGCTTTATAAAGATAACTATGTAAATGGCACCAAAAAACTATTTAAATTAACACATCTAAAAATCATTAGCCTTATTAAATTGCGATTCAGTCAATTGAATAGGGCTCTATATAAGCATTTTTTTTACAGAAGTTTTTAGTTAGTGAAGACCTTGCTTTTGGATAGAAGTTAATTAACTAATAACTTCTGTAAAAAAATATGCTATGTGCTTATATAGAGCCCTATTCAATTGACCGAAACGCAATTTAATAAGGCTGCATGTTTATTAAATTAGTTTGAGTAGGAGTGAATAAAAACCTGATACTTTATTAACACAGAATATTTTATGGTGGAGGTGTTTGGCTAGAAGTCTAAGAAATAATGTAAACATTACCAAGTCCAGTATTTACAGTGAACTAAATATGACAACGGTTGTAATGTCTTTATTATTTTACAATACTATATTGAAGATTTATTTTATGAAAGAGGTATGGAGTTGGAACCAGTCATTATATAGGAAGCCAATTATTTTTCCATATAGTTTCATAACTTTTCTGATGCTGTGTGCGTACACACACTTGTAAACATTTTTGCGTTTCATAATGTTTGTGGACCTTTGCACTATTGACTGTGAAGTATGTAACAGAACGACAATACATGCAGGCGTGCAAGACAGGAACATAAAACATTTTAGAGAAAATCTTTTGTTTCGATGACTGGTAGTGTCATGGAGGATGTCAAGTTAGACTGCTAGCTGTGGCTGTATCTGTAGCTTGAATGGGAGGGTTATTCTATAGGACCTTACACTGCCATTGAGTTCTGTTGCAAGTGCGCTATTTGGATAGGGTGTTTTCAACAGAAGTGAAGACAGATCTTATCTTTATGCAGGATTCCTCTCAGGTTTCTAATCCTTTTAGGAACATAAAAAAATATTTTAGATAAAAAAATATCTATGTATCTATTTATTTTAAATTGTGTAATAACATTGTGTTCATTATCAAGTCAAGTTCTTCAAATTAGCATAATATAAATATAAAACTTCAGTGTTTTTTTAAGAGCCTTTGCTATATGGAATTGTCTAAATTTGTTTACAATAGTACTTGTAATATATAATTATACTTATTTACTAGGAAACAAGCAAATGTAATCAAGAGAAGGGACAGAACCTGCACTCCCCAAAGTGGAGGGAGCAGGTTATCTGATTATGGCGTTCAGGTAGCCTAATAAACAGTAAAATGTTGTAAACACCACCAATTTCATTAATTGTGAATGTCGGCTCTTTGTATGAATTTTTCATATTGGAGCCACAAAAGAAAACATACATATAAACTTGGCCATACAATCAAGATTTTGTTGTTGTTTAATAGTTCAGGTATGTCCAACTCTTTGTGATCTTATAGACTGCAGCACGCCATGCACATCTATCTTTATGTCGCTGGTTGTGCTTATCCATAAGGTTTTCTTGGCAAACATACTGGAATGGGTTGCCAGTTCCTTCTCCAGGGGACCACAATTTGTCTGTCTTATCTACTATGACCTGCCCATCTTCGGTGATCCTACAACAACTTCATTGAGTTACACAAGTCGCTTCACCACAACAAGGTAGTGATCCACAAGGGGACAATAATGATCCACCACTACTATTTTCAGGTATTAGTTTCCAACTTGAACCCTGTGGGTCCAGTCCAATCCACTGGTCCATGATCTGTATATGGATGTACTAAAGCTCATTCTCCATTTTTTTCACCAGTGTGATATCCCAAACTGATAACCCTTAGTAGTGACCAGTATAGAAAAGGAATGAGAAGCTGTTTAGTAATAGGATGAAGTATGAGGTTTAGTACATTTCTGTATGAGCAGTCCAGGGGGCAGGTGTCCAATGTCCCCTGGGCCAGCCAGTCCCTGAATCTTTTCAACAATGGCTTCAGGGTCACATTAGCAAATAATGTAACACAGGATTTATTTTTGTAGACACAAGCAAAGTACAAAGGCTGTATTTAGTTTGATGTGTAGTAAATTTGTAAGCACAATCACAATATAATATAACAGTGTGTATCAGTACAGAGCTGTAATCACACACTCTGTGTAATTATCTCTCTATTCAGTGTTTGTACACACAGAACACATACAGATACACTACAGCCTGACAACACATCACGTGACACATTCACTAATGACGTCACCAAGATATCCTGCTTCTCTGTGCTGCCCAGTAAAACTGGAAGGATGTCCCGCCTATACGTCCATCTGATTGGCGGAGCCGGCAAATCGGTGGATTGCGATTGGTCGCTTGCCTGGTGGCTCTTTCTTGTTCTTCCTGTGTTGCCCGCAGCGGGCGTTTGGTATTGACGGCTGAGCTCGGGCTTGTTGTGTGCGGATGGGGTGTAAGACTCAGGGGCACCTGCATGGGTGGATAAGGACTGTCATATCAGGTGAGAGAAGGAGCCAGCGCGCTAGAGCTGGGCATTTATAGGTACACTAATGTAGATATGTTTAGAATACACACATACATACATACATACACATACACACACATAGTAGCACCATGCACCTATCTGAAACACACACATATATACTGTATGTATGTATGTGTGTGTGTATGTATATATATATATATATATATATATATATATATACATACATACATACATACACCCATACACCCCCCCCCCCCCCCCCCCAAACTGCATCCGCTAACAGTGTCAGAAACATGACTGTATATGAAGGTATCTCCAGGGAACATATACGTATTGCTGTAGATAATATATATTGCCTGTGTTTTAGGATATCTTTAAATCTATTTGTATGCATGTCTTGCAATGGACATGCTAACACATTTTATATACATACACAGACATATCTAAATCTTAGGAGCCAGGATGATGATTTTTAGGAGTCAGACAGGCTGCTTTCTAGGAGCCTGTGAAGATGCCCTTCATAGAGATACATCATAATCAGGAAGATATTCCTGAAAATTAAAATAGGGAAGTATTAAGGAACCAGCAGTACACAATTTAATACCCTGGCCCCAGGATATGGGAGAGGTTCCACCCCAGTGTGTGTACATACACACACACACACACAGTGCTCATTACAATTTGTGTTGCATGTGTTAGATGCATATTATTATTGTACATATGCGTCCACTAATATTTATCTATGATCAAATAAACCTACAGTAGCTGGAATGATACAATATCACAGTAACATAGACCATTTTTATTTGTGTGTGTGTATATATATATATATATTTATATATATATATATATATATATATATATATATATATATATATATATATATATATATGTGTATTGTTTTATATACATGGATTTGATTGCTGATAAGAATTGAAGTGGTCCCTCTGGCCTGTCTTATCTATCAGTGTAGCCTTTTTGCAATCACTTCAACTGGAAGGGTTAATCGCCTATCTACTACTTTCTCTGTAAAGTAGTACAACTTCAGATCAAGCACTCTTGTTCTTACATTTCTATTTTCTGAAAGACACTGTAAACCAGAAAAGTAACTCACCTTGTATTGTGTTACTAAAATCTAAATAATTCAAAGCATTGCAGCTAATTGTATAACAATATTACAAAGTGAACAAAACTGCATTTCCTCTGTCATTGAGAGAAGAAATTGGATAGCCAAGTTGTCTGGTAGGGGTCGCTGTCATTTGGGTCTAAATTGTTAGATGGGCATCATAATGTATTTGGTATAATATGCTGTTCTGTGAGACTGTGATAAGTTAATTGTCTTTACAATTTCATTGATTGCTTTGGTTTTAAATACATGTAAATACTAATTTGTCAGTTTTATTATACACAATATTGCAATGGCACTGCCACACTATGTGGTATACAGATGTGTGTGATTGTATCTTTTTTTTTTATTCTATAAGCCACTGTCACTATTTAACACAAGATGCAATATCTAAAATTGCACATTAACATCTTAGGTGAATTTACATGTTTTACACAAACCCAAAATGGCTACCAGGATTTGTTGTGTTCTGCACCCTACAACAATATATGTATTAAAACAAAATGTATGTGTCTGCTAGCTAGATCAGCATGCTTGTATGTGTCTGCTAGCTAGATCAGCATGCTTGTATGTGTCTGCTAGCTAGATCAGCATGCTTGTATGTGTCTGCTAGCTAGATCAGCATGCTTGTATGTGTCTGCTAGCTAGATCAGCATGCTTGTATGTGTCTGCTAGCTAGATCAGCATGCTTGTATGTGTCTGCTAGCTAGATCAGCATGCTTGTATGTGTCTGCTAGCTAGATCAGCATGCTTGTATGTGTCTGCTAGCTAGATCAGCATGCTTGTATGTGTCTGCTAGCTAGATCAGCATGCTTGTATGTGTCTGCTAGCTAGATCAGCATGCTTGTATGTGTCTGCTAGCTAGATCAGCATGCTTGTATGTGTCTGCTAGCTAGATCAGCATGCTTGCATGAGTCTGCACTAATCTTGCATATGTTAGTACAGGTTTGTATCAGTAGTCTGAATTGGTCAGTGTTGCTGGATGATAGTCAGTGCTTCTGTTTCTTCTTTCGCATCCAGTGCTGTACTGTTCTACACATATACGTCCCCATTTTAGTTTCAGTGCCTGTGTTTTGTAGTATTGAAGTCCGGTTTCAATCCCTGCACAGCTGGTGTAAGACCTCTGTGTGCCTTACTTGATTATATATTAATTATTTCTGTCCAGTCTGTTCATGACAGTCCTTGGTAGGGGGTTGGTTATGGTAGGGAGTCAGATGCACATATTCCCTTTGCATAATTAAATAGCAGTTGGTTGCATGCACTGCTTTTAACAGCCAAAAACTGTAGCATGAATGTGGTGAGCTTCATTCAGCACTGAAAGGTTTATAAAAGCTGAACTCAAAATCAATATATCCCCAAGCATCCTTATAGAGGCCATCTGTGTTAGTGTCACTTTACATGGTGGATAAGAGCCGATTGGAGAGGATCTGATGCCCATAAGACTCAAATTGCTGCAACATCTGATGTGCTACACATGTTGTAATGTAAATGGATGCACGCTATTTGTAGGACAATTTGTGTTTTATTGTCAGACACTTTCAAACTATTTAGGTGTCCTTAAGTAACGATGATGGAGCTAGAATCTCTAATAGTGCTGTTCTGAAGGAAATGTCAAAATGTAGTTTAAATAAAATAAGCAATCTAGAAATATTAGTATAAAGCATAGGTAAAACAAAGATGTTGGGAATACAGCACTTTCAGCAGTACATAGGAGAGAGTAGTGTTATTGGTGGTACAGGAGCCAGGAACCTAGGAGCCAGACAAACATTTTTAGTGGTCAGGTTATGGATTATATATAGAAACAAATTAAACAGGAGCCAGCAGTAACATTTCAGAAACCATGGCTCCTGGGAATTGTCAAGCCCTGTGTGAAGAATTGATATCAGTCCTAAACTACAAACATTGGAACAGGAGAATAGCACATTTTCTTAAAAAGGATTAAGATGTATGCATCACAGGCATTCTCCCTTTTCCATTGTATTTCTACAAATATCTATCTGCATACAACATTTGTAGATTCCTAAATATTTTTTTGGCTACTGAACTAATCTGGTTGGCTTCTAATATGATATAGATTTGTCAAACCCAGTCCAAAGCAAAACAATGACACACAGCAATATAGAGATAGAGTTATGGTCCCATTAGACTTTTGTGTTAGAACATCTTGTTACACAACTAGACAGGTAGAGCACTTGGAACAACCTACTGGTGAGCATTGTGCTTGATGGATTACATCTTACTTGGTTATTGGACTTGGCAGAAAACGTTTCAAATTATTTTTGAGCTGGTAGCATTGATAGAGGAATTATCTTATGGCTCCATCAATGTTTTGGAGGTTAGTGTACTCTGAAAGGCAATTTGGTATTTCAGTCAACTGTTTCACTTTTAAGATACTGATCATTAAGTTGAGGTTTGTCCAATTTGCAAACCGTTTTTAGTAGCCAGATTATGTATTATTCGTAGAAACCTGTGTGTAATAACTAAAGTTAGGAGTCTGTAGTAAAATTTTAGTAGTAGTGGCTCCCAGGATTTGTCAAGCCTTGCGTTAAGTTTTGTTCATAGTCTTGTAGTGTCACATCTGCATTCAACCACCACTGTATGTATTTTATGTAGTGGCAGCATGAAAGTAGACTTCCTTTGTATAAGTTAGGAAGGTCTGAGGAAATAAAATAAAAAATAGCAGAAGCGCCCAACTGAGACCTTAAAGGACCCCTCTACTGCATTTACAAATAAGCCTCATGTTTGTTTGCTGTGGATATGCAATTAAATTTTTTCTTCGTAACTGTTTGTTTTCTACTCAAGCAGAGCTATGTGTCTCCTCCTACCTGTCTCTATCAGGGGTGTGACCTGCTCTTCTTGTTTGCTAGACTAAAATCGTCTTACCAATCAATGTAGGTTCTGAGCATACTCTGTAAAAGCGGTGTCGTTATGATGGCACATGCCCTTACTGTGCGGTGCCTATGGGGCAACTGTAGGCAGGTTACAATAGAGCTGTTACCTCTGTGTAGGCAGTGGGAGTGGAACAAATGTTGTCATGGGGCAGGGCCAGTGACATTAGCCCAGCTGCTTCCAAGCTCCATGATGGTCACAGGCAGAGCTGTCCATGCCCCTGATAGACACAGGTATGAGGAGATATGCAGCTCTGCTTAAGGGGAAAACTGTCATCTTAAAAGCTAAGAAAAATGTTAACTTATTTTAAACTTGATATTGTTTTTAATTACCAAGCCCTACATATGAGATTTACGTATGAATACACTACAGTAGTTCTTTAAAAAAAAAAATGCTGTCACCCCAATATCAAGTTGTTGTTTTTTGGATAATTCTTAAAGAGCATGAAATACTGGCTATATGGTGTGTTATACGTTTTTATTGTAAAGTGAATCAATCCTGGGAAATTCCATGATGGGGTTGCTGCATTCATATGCAAATGAATGATTTGGTACATATTAATTAGCTGTTTTGATGTGCAAATTAGGATTACAATCTATTTGTATGTTATCTGACAGTTGGGACACCTCTCTCACCCTTATCAAGTACTCTGCGCATTAGCATACATAATCACTTATTAATTTTTTGTCTTAACTGAGAAAAATATGTTAGTACAATGTATAGCCAGCGTTTTTAAAGGTATTTAAAATTAAATCTAATTCCTGTTTGGTTGACAGAGTCTTTTTAGGGCATTTAGCCAAATTCAGAGTTGCTAAGGTCAACTTAAAGATGTATCACTCTCTAATTTTTTTTTATTCACTTCATCAAGGAAAGATACCCCCTCAAGATTTGTAACAAAGGTGCATGCAGATACATGTTGATTACTGCTGGTGTGGTCAAAGTGAACTTTCACAATTTTACTAATCTAGGATTATTTCAAGAGTGCTAATAATATTCCCACTAATAGTGTCTGGCTTGCAGTTCTGTAATTGGTAAACAACACGGTTGACATTTTGTTATTGTTGTAAAATATGAATTTGCACTGATTGATAACAATTGCACTAATTAATATACTTTTGAATTACGGCTTTTATGGAACTAAAAATGGGAGCAGTGACAAAGCTAGCTTTCTAATTTGTTTTTGTCTTTTGATTCCAGGCTGAAAACCTCAATCAAGATGTCGTCTGAATCTTTCAGTTTAGTTGCCCAATCACGATTTGATTCTAAATGGCTGAAGACAGACCTACAGGTAAACAATATTTGACATAATTGTATGTGTGTGTATACTTTAACACAAGGTGTTTTCATGGTAGAGGTTATTTTCTGTGTATTGATGCATGGTTTGTATACCTTGTGTCTGAAAGATACAACATAGTGTTTTTAAGTGCGTCTCATGGTCTTTAATGTTGGAGCATATGCGGTGGTATTTCATGGCTTGGCTATGCATGATGGCTTGCTTAGGATGGGAGGGATGGAAACTGGAGCTGTGAAGATAGCTGTATCTGTATTCAGGTATTTTATGTATAGATGAGGAGTGTGCATGCTATTTGAGATGAATATGGTGGTGTTCAGAGTTTTTCTTTCATATTGTCCATAAGATGAGCAGATCATCTTTATAGCGGTAGTAACTGTTAGGTTTGTGAATGGATATAGATAAGAATGTCTTTTCCATGTTGGCCATAAAAAGATTGGTGTATTGTGAAGCCATTTTGGTACCAATGGCAGTCTCAATTATCTGTAGGTATTTATCCTTGCTGAAAGTTAAATAGTTGTCAGAATCTGTTCTAATAGTTAGCAATGGCATTGGCAGATATTTGTTTTTTTTAAATGTGTATTGAAAGAAACTTTAAGCATGCCTCAATACTATCTTTGTTTGGCATGTTGCTTTAAGGAGACTCCACATCCTTGGTGACAGATAGCGTGTTGGCAGGTAGATCTTTAATCAGACTGTTGAGAGTCTGTGGTGTCTTGTACATAGCTATTGGTGTTAATAAATAGTGGTTTAAGGATGTTTTCAACAAAGCCAGTGTGTCCATACCTGTAATGATAGGTCTCCCTGGGTTGCCTGGTTGTGGATCTTTGGCAGCATGTAGAAATGCCCCATTTTAGGATGTTTGGGTAGAAGTTTGTCCAAATTTTGAGGCACACTTTTATGGAACTTTTGGGTATGTTTCCTAACTTGAATTTTATATTCCACGCTGTGATCCTAGTTATTTTTTTGTACTTTCTTCCTGTTACCTGATTGCTTCATTTATGTGTTCGCAGTAAAAACTGCACCACCTTTATCTTCTGGCTTGATGATGGTTTGGGGATTGATTTTTAAACCCTTTGTAAAAGCACTTTCCAATGAAGAAATATTGTTTTCTTTTGGGTTGTTACTTTGGATGCACCTCTCAGGTGAAAGCTTTCTGTATAACTGGCAAGTTTAGGGTGGTGGATTGAAACATGTTTTCTTGTTGTTATAATCCAGTAGTGTTTTGGTATTCTCGAGTTTTTGCCTCTCTCTCTCTAAAGCTGATTGAAACTTGAAATCCAGGCAGAGATATTGTGGGGTGATCAATAGGTTTTACAGGAATGATCCATAGTTTGTTTGGCAAGCTTTAGGACATAGAAATACATTTGTATCATGGATTTACAGTAATGCATGCTTGAGAGTAAGTAGTTTCCATGATGTGCCATGGTTGATATGAATTTGTGGTGGGAGAAGGTCATTCTTTCATGTTCTTTCTTTCACTGCGGGTGAAATGTCAACACCATTAAGGGTATGTTTTTATTTATTTTTTCTTGGGGGGGGGGGGGGGGGGAGGCATGAAGGGGATTCCATAGTATGTAGGTTCATGGTGGGTGTGGGGATGAAGATGACTTTTGGTTGAGAGATCATGGTCTGGGAGATGGGAAGAGACATTATAGTTAAGATAAAATATTATTCACTAAATTAATAAAAATCTCCTTGATCAGTACATTCTTTTAGCATAATACCCTAGTCTCAGATCTCTTCTTAAATTATTAGTCAGTACTAATTTATATTAGAGATTTTGAAACATTAGAGATAGATTTGTTATTATGAATTATAATATGTTGGGTTCTACTGAAGAATATACTCCATTTAGATGTGCAATAATACAAATATTGAGGCATAAGTGGGTTACAAATATTATGAGCTTCACTATGACAACAGTGTTTGTGTCCAACAGACTTAACATACTATGAGTTTCATCTAGTTGAGTAAAAGGGAATAGTTTTGAATTATTAAATTATTGATTGGAATTAGTTACATTCAGTTTGTTGTCTTATTGGCCATATGAAATTTCATTGTTTGAGTGGAAAATATTGAAGTTATACAGTGCTGTTAATGTTCATCTGGTGAATTAATGCTCACATTAGCTATTTCTTTGTCTGTTGCATCCAATGAAATATGTGTTTATGTAATTTCCATTTGAATTAATTGTGTTTTTATGATTTCTATATTTGGTTCTCTTAGTGTTTGGAATTTATATTTCAACCTTTGTACCTTGCTCTCCTGCCTATCTCACTACATTTTACTGGTCTGCAGTAGATGTAACTTGCACATTTGTAAGGGGCGGGCAGGATATTTTGTAACCTAGGCATGGAGTGTACCTTGTGACTGGTGTATTGTATCAAGCTCTTGTAGTTGGATTATCCATCAATTATATTAGCAATTATTATTACTCAGATGCTGCTCATAATGGTAATAAATGTGAATAGCTTGCATATACCATGTCATGCATTTTTTTTAAGCAAATCTCTAACCTTCATGAATTAAAGACTTGAAAGTGAAGTTTAAGTGCATAGCTTAATCTGCTTTGTATACAAGGATTACTTTTTCAGCAGTAACTTTGCTGGTTACCTTGGTGTACTTTTAATTCAATTATCTCTTCTTTTTTTTTAATTCACTTTCATTGAAACTACAACAAGATTTACAATGTTCATTTATATTAATACGTAACATATTAAGTGTGTACACTTGTCTTTATTTTCATTTCATATTCTCATTAATTTGTAAAATTAAGCTATAAACATGGCATATTTTAATGGGCAACATATTTTGAAGGTAACATTGTGCATTGCTTTACATGTATGGTGCAGATCTTTAGTGTGTGCAATGGATAAAGCGAGCAGCTCACCGAATACATCCACAAATGTTTAATGGTACATATTTATTTTAGTTATAAATCTGTTGAATGTCAGTTCTGATAAGAATTGTGTGTGGGTCTTCTTGCACACATTTGTGTTTGCAACATTATATTGGTCTTTTGCAAGGCATATTTTCATTATATAATAGGAAATTGCCAGTCAAAAATTAAGGGAATAATATTGTAAACCTGCTGTTTGCCACACAATGTGAGGATTTTGCCCATCTAAGCACCTTCGGCGCTCATTGTGAGCCTCTCCCCCCGTGTAGTTTAGGTGCCTCGCGATTAGTGTTACTGCCTTGGGGTAAGTGTTACTGGCTTCAGGCTGTTTTTTACTGCCTTAAGCCTCATTTTCATCCGGTTACCTTTTTTCGGACACCATTTTTTTTCTTGCAAATACTCTTAACTCACATAACTTGCAACCTCACCAACAGACTCCCTGTCTCTCCCCCGTGTGTGTGTGTAAGTTCATTTGAGGCATAATTGTGTTTTTTTTTGGTTGGTCTTTCCAGTTTAAACGGTTTGGCCGTTTTACGTGCTTCGGTCCTAAATCCTATGGGGCACGCGTTGAGTGCCTTTGGCGCTCATTGCAGCCTAACTCCTGTGGGCCTTGTGATGAGCGACTGCGGTAGGCGCCTGTAAAGATTTTTTGATTACTATGACACCCCACATTTGTCAAGGCCTCGCCTGCAGCGCTCATCGTGAGCCCTGCAATGAGCGTCTAACGCTTGTTGGCCTCGCAGTCACGTGCCTCAACTGCTCGCCTTGCTATGCAAGGACCGCAAAGCTTGACAACGCCGCAAACATGACCAACGTTCTTGGGCTCCAACTATTATAATGATTAGGTGAGGCCTTGACAAATTTGGGGTGTCATGGCAATCAAAAAATGTTTACAGGCGCCTACCGCAGTAAAGTCACTGGCTGTCTACTTCAGTCCTGAAAATTGTAATTTGCAGGTTGCCAGGCAGGAATGAGTTAACACAAAGCAAGACACTGTGTCCTGACTACTGAGCTCTGGTATGGAAGATAGCTCTGCTCCCTCCAGCCTAGCAAGAGGTGGAGAGGACAGAGGGGAGAGTTTTGCAGGTGCCAAAAGAAAACCAGTATTCTGCCATACTTTAGTGCCATGTAGGAGACACGGGAAGGCTGCTCTCTTAATGTTATCACATAGAGAAGCAGCAGTCAGGACATGGTACAGTGCTGAGAGGTGAAAGGCTTTATATAACCTCCCATCTTAAAATAGTATATTGGAATAATGTAAATGTGTGTCATTAGGATGGGATTGTTCCCTTATAATGCCCACATATAGTGTACAGCTTTCTTGGTAACTTTTTGCAGTTATTACATGATTTTTTAAGCATTTCATTACTGCAGATCGTTTTGTAACAAAGGTATACAGATAAATAGCGTACAATAACGTTGATGGTTATTAATATTATTAGTTTTTTTGTTTTTTTGTCGTAAACTACTGAAGAATGGTACATAAGCCCTTAAAAATTTACTACTGAATCCTACAATGCAGACTGTGGAGATAGATTATGTGATGGTGCAATTAAGCCATGTTTATATAAGTACACAAGTGAAGATATTCAATTTGAGAATGAAGTCAGTCCTACTGCAACTGCTGTTAACCAAAAAGGCCTGCCAAAATAAAAATTTCCGCTAATTTTCCTCTGCACTGTACATTTTTTAAATTAGTATATATTAAAAAAAAAAAAAAAAATATATATATATATATATATATATATATATATATATATATATATATATTTATTATAAAAAAAAAAAATTAATTTTTTTTTTTCTGCTGGCCCCTAGATTTGAGATTGCAGTAAAAAAAAAAAAACTGTACGGGGCCAACAAAAACTCTTAATTTTAAAAGGGCAGATTTTAACGGCCTAAGGGCAGCAATACAATGTATAGACTGGGACAGAGAACTGATAGGTAAAAATACTGAACATAAATGTAACTATGTAGATTTGTCAAGCTCTGTATTAGGCAGTATCACATATTATAATTGTCTAACTACGAGATGACGTCACGCTTTTGCGTGGTGCGTATGACTTAGGTGATGAGCGCCAAAGGCGCTCATTGATGCAGGGCGAGCCGTTAACTCATAGTACTTTTGGCCAATGAGCGCCAAAGGGGATCATCGCCTGCGAGCCTCGCGTAGCCGTTAAGCCATTACAACGCGCTACAACTATCAGCACAAACACGAAGAGCCTAAAAACGGTTCCTAAACGCGGGATCGCCTTGGCGTGCAAGCGAGACGCGGGACTTAGAAAAAAAAATCAGAGATGCAGGACTTAGAAAAAAAAAACTACGAAATGAGGGACTTAGAAAAAAATAAATAAATATGAGACGCAAGACTTAGGAAAAAAAATAAGAGACGCGAGACTTTGACTTTAACTCGATTTAGAAGATTTTCGGCACTCAAATTGCCTAAGCGAGGAAAAAAATGTCCGCCAGCAAAAAATGAAAATGAGGCTTCACAACCACGGGCCGCGCAAAACACTGCCAAACGGGTAGCACTTTACACATCTAACTACCACATACAAAATACACTATTACGAACGCCGGGAAATGCTCACGAAACGTGTAACGCATTAATAACATTACGACTATACAATGCCACTTTACACAATAAACCTACGGCTTTACCTCGCGCACGCAGCCTATTTAGAATGCACAGTTCAACCATTCATTACACTTTATAAGAAGGGCACCAACACTCAAAATGTATATTCTATGCAGACAGAAAACACAAACAGATTGTTAGCTCTTCAGCCTATTGCTCACTGCATATATGAATTAGAAATAATAAAATTATATTTATTTATTGAATAAATAATTAACTACATATACATAGAAATATATATCTCTCTTTATCATTACTCATGAAGGTGCTCAGAGGACCAAAAGTACACGACAAACAGCATTTCCCAGCCTTACAATTTTATTGACTGTCATTTTTTGACGGGCAGGTCGCTAGTATCACATAATTTAGAACTGCAGGGCAGTAATGCTTGGAGTTATTTTTCCTATGTTTGCCTAGCCTCTGACACAGGGCACTGCACTTTGATGATGGATTACACCTGCATGATATTTACTAAGATCATCTTCTAGTCCTGCTAGAATGATGGATTTCTTTCCTCGCTTCAGATTCCTTAAGACGTTAATGACACTGTTTCTCTTGAGTCCTATAATGTTTCCTTCAGTTTGGTTTGCTGAGAAAACAAGGTGGCACACATCCTGTTTCTGACCTGTTGAAAAAACCACTTGTCAGTACATGCATAATCTTTATTTATTGGCAATTGTTTGCCATTTCTTGGAGTAAAACTGAATATTAAACTTATTTTTAGTATTTCCTCTACTATGATTGTTGACCTTTTAATATTACAAACAGTACTTACCCACTCCTCAATGCCATACTCTACATATAACATAAAAAATCCTTACATACTCCTTGCCAACCCACAACATTTGTTGCCAACTTTTAATGTTTACAGTTTGTACAATGCAAATGGCTGGCTCCAGTTTATTAATCTTATTGAGAAGGCTGTTGATTTGCTAAGTTACAGGTCAAATCTTTGGGAGCAGGTTGTAAATATGTGAGTGACTACTATAAATTGTTCTTAGATGTGTTACAGCCCAATGTAAGAGGTTTTCAAGTTAATGTTGTTATAATATAGTTAACATTAAAAAACATTTGCAAACAGCACCAATGAAAGACTTTAGTCTGGGAATATAATTTAAAAACTTTGTTCCCCCACCTCCTGTGTTTTTAAATTTATATTTTCTGGCTAAAGCCTTTCTTTTGCGTTTTGTTTGCATATGCATTTTTAAAGTTAATTAATATTGAAATAGAAATTAAAATTATCTTGAAAAACCCTTTATACTGCCCCTATTATAATGACATGACAAATGTCTAGTTACTGCAGAAATGAAGAGTGTGCGTAAAAATACATATAATTGCAACTGGTTATTGAAAATCTTTTAGGGGAAGTGTTAAATAATTTAGCTTTATGGTTATTTATTTTTAAGCAGAAGTAACTAAAAATATTTTCTCTTTCTGCTAGTAAAATTTATATAAGACTAGCGACTTGCCCATCAAAATGACGGGGCAATACAATTTGAAGACCTGGGAATGGTGTTTGAGACACAGTAAAAAACGGTTTCAATTATGAGGACCGTCGGGGCTCATTGCGAGGCTTGAGCTGAGCGCCTTCGGCGCTCCTCGTATGCCTCTCCTGTCGTGTACTTTTGGTCCTCTAAGAGAGATATATATTTCTATGTATATGTAGTTAAGTAATAATTAATGATTTATTCAATAAATGAATATACTTTAATTATTAATTATTATTATTATTATTTTCGTTTATTTGTAACGCGCCAACATATTCCGTAGCGCTATACATAAGTTAAGTTACAGGCAATGGCAAGTTAAAGATTCACACATTGCAAAGAGTGGGTGGCCCTGACTTTGAGCTTGGAATCCAGTGTCCATAGCGCTTTCCCTAAAGCACCTTGCAGGATTGAAACTCGCAGACTTGCAATCTAAAGGTTGAAGTGTGTATGTGAGAGTAGTGCTGAGCATGTTAGGGAGGAAGGTTATAGGCTTCTTTAAAGAGGTGCGTTTTTATTGATGTTTTGAAGGATTTAAGGCAGGAGGATAGTCTGGTGAAGTGAGGCAAGGAGTTCCAGAGAATAGGGGCAGCGCGAAAATAGTCCTGGAGGCGGGAGTGAGAGGAGGTAAAAAGAAGTGGTAGAAAGAAGAAGGTCGTTAGCAGAATGAAGAGGGCGTGTGGGGGAGTATTTGGAGATGAGAGCAGAGATGTATGTGGGTGCGCTGTTGTTGAGGGCTTTATAAGTTAGGGTCAAGATTATAAACTTTATTCTGGAGGCTAAGGGAAGCCAGTGAAGTGATTGACAAAGAGGAGCTGCCGACACTGAACAATGTGTCATGAAGATGAGTCTGGCAGAAGCATTTATTATGGATTGAAGTGGGGAGAGGCGAGTGATGGGCAGGCCGACAAGGAGCGAGTTGCAATAGTCAAGACGAGAAATGATGAGCGAGTGTATTAGAATCTTAGTAGTGTCTTGTGTAAGATAATGGTGTATTTTGGATATGTTTTTTAGATGGAAAAGATAGGATTTGGTTAGAGACTGTATGTGTGGGATGAAAGAGAGGGCAGGGTCCAGTAGAACCCCGAGACAACGGGCATGGGAGGTGGGAGTGATGATGGCATTGTTGACAGAGAGAGAGAGAGATGTGAGGAATTAAAGCTGTAGTAGAGGGTGGGAAGATTAGGAGTTCAGTCTTAGACATGTTGAGTTTCAGATGGTGGGCGGACATCCAAGAGGATATACTAGAGAGGCAGTCGGAGACGTGTGCTAGAAGAGAGGGGGATAGATCTGGTGCTGAGAGGTAGATTTCTGCATAGAGATGGTACTGGAACCCAAAAGAGTTTATTAGGGTGCAGAGTGAGGATGTGTAGATGGAGAAGAGGAGGGGGCCTAGGACTGATCCTTGGGGTACGCCAGTAGACAGGGGGTGAGGAGAAGATGATATGCCGGAGAAGGAGACGCTAAATGATCGTTCTTGGAGGTATGATGGGAACCACAAGAGATCAGTGTCTCGAATGCCGAGGGACGAGAGAATGTGGAGTAGAATTGAATGGTCAACTGTGTCAAAGGCAGCAGAGAGATCCAGAAGAAGCAAAATAGAAAAGTGGCCTTTAGACTTGGCGGTGAGCGGGTCATTGGTGACTTTTATGAGGGCTGTCTCAGTGGAGTGTTGGGGCCGAAAGCCGGATTGGAAAGTGTCCAGAAGAGAGTTAGAGGAGATGAAACTGGTAAGGCGGTTATAGACGAGCCGCTCCGGCAGTTTGGAAGCCAGGGGAAGTAGAGCAATTCATAATTGCTATATGCAGCGAACAATAGGCTGAAGAACTAACAATCTGTTTGTATTTTCTGTCTGCATAGAAGAGTGTTGGTGCCCTGCTTATAAAGTGTAATTAATGTTCCAAGTGTGTATTCTAAATAGGCTGCGTGGCATTGTATAGTCGTAATGTTATTAATGTGGTACGCGTCTCGTGAGCATTTTCCGGCGTTTGTAATAGTGTATTTTGTAGGTCGTAGTGTGATGTGTAAAGTGCTACGCGTTCTGCAGAGTTATGCGCAGTCCAGGGTCATGTAGCCTCGTTTTTCATTTTTTCCGGCAGCCATTTTTTTCCTCGCTTAGGCGATTTTCGTGTGGCGAAAATAGTGTAAATAAAGTTAAATTCACGTTCCAGCTCATTCAGACGTCCTGGCTGTTGCCCCATGCTGTCTGTGATGTTTTTGTGATTTTATTTTTTTAGGTGGAGTTATAGTGTTTTTTTTTTTTTTTTTTTTTTTTTAAGTCCCGCGTCTTGTATTTTTTTTTTGTCTCGTATTTTTATTTTTTTTGCTAAGTCCTGCTAAGTGCTCTGAGTTTAACGGTTTGCCTCGCTAGGCGAGGAGCACCTGCTGCGCTCATTGCCAAGTCGTACGCACCACGCAAACAGCGTGACGACGTCTTGTAGTTGGACAATTATAATATGTGATGATTCTTTCACAGTGGGAGATGAGCAGGAAAAGCATACTCAGGTGCTCATCTGCGAAGCCTCGCAAAGCGAGGCGAGCCATTGAACCACGCTGGACTTAGGCTGCATTGTCAAGCGCGTAACTCTAAAAACCTGAAGACCAAAAGAAAAAGTGTGAGGTTACAAGCGATTTTGAGCAATATTTGTTTTTTTTTTTCATCAATCCAAAACTAAGCGAGGGGGAAAAAATGGCGGCCGAAAAACTTAAAACTTTGCTGCTGTGCATTTACATTGTTTAACTGCTACGTGTAGATCTACCTTACAATAACTAGATTTTTAATTTTCTTCCTCTTTGCAATTAATAAGACTTTTTTTTTCTTTTGGACAGTGTTTTTTTCCCTACAGATACAGTCAGGTCCATAAATATTGGGACATCGACACAATTCTAACCTCCACAATGGATTTGAAATGAAACGAACAAGATGTGCTTTAACTGCAGACTTTCAGCTTTAATTTGAGGGTATTTACATCCAAATCAGGTGAACGGTGTAGGAATTACAACAGTTTGTATATGTTCCTCCCACTTTTTAAGGGACCAAAAGTAATGGGACAGATTAACAGTCATAAATCAAACTTTCACTTTTTAAAACTTGGTTGCAAATCCTTTACAGTCAATTACAGCCTGAAGTCTGGAACGCATAGACATCACCAGACGCTGGGTTTCATCCCTGGTGATTCTCTGCCAGACCTCTATTGCAACTGTCTTCAGTTCCTGCTTGTTCTTGGGGCATTTTCCCTTCAGTTTTGTCTTCAGCAAGTGAAATGTATGATCAATCGGATTCAGATCAGTTGATTGACTTGGCCATTGCATAACATTCCACTTCTTTCCCTTAAAAAAAACTCTTTGGTTGCTTTTGCAGTATGCTTCGGGTCATTGTCCATCTGCACTGTGAAGCACCGTCCAATGAGTTCTGAAGCAGTTGGCTGAATAATAGCAGATAATATTGCCCGAAACACTTCAGAAATCCTCCTGCTGCTTTTGTCAGCAGTCACATCATCAATAAATACAAGAGAAAAAGTTCCATTGGCAGCCATACATGCCCACACCATGACACTACCACCACCATGCTTCACTGATGAGGTGGTATGCTTTGGATCATGAGCAGTTCCTTTCCTTCTCCATACTCTTCTCTTCCCATCATTCTGGTACAAGTTGATCTTAGTCTCATCTGTCCATAGGATGTTGTTCTAGAACTGTGAAGGCTTTTTTCGATGTTGTTTGGCAAACTCTAATCTGGCCGTCCGGTTTTTGAGGCTCACCAATGGTTTACATCTTGTGGTGAACCCTCTGTATTCACTCTGGTGAAGTCTTCACTTGATTGTTGACTTTGACACACATACACCTACCTCCTGGAGAGTGTTCTTGATCTGGCCAACTGTTGTGAAGGGTGTTTTCTTCACCAGGGAAATAATTCTTCGGTCATCCACCACAGTTGTTTTCCGTGTTCTTCTGGATCTTTCGGTGTTGCTGAGCTCACCGGTGCGCTTTCTTTTTAAGGATGTTCCAAACAGTTGATTTGGCCACACCTAATGTTTTTGCTATCTCTCTGATGGGTTTGTTTTGTTTTTTCAGCCTAATGATGGCTTGCTTCACCGATAGTGACAGCTCTTTTGATCTCATATTGAGAGTTAACAGCAACAAATGCAAATAGCACACTTGAAATGAACACTGGACCTTTTATCTGCTCTTTGTAAATGGGATAATGAGGGAATAACACACACCTGGCCATGGAACAGCTGAGCAGCCAATTGTTCCATTACTTTTGGTCCCTTAAAAAGTGTGAGGCACATATACAAACTGTTGTAATTCCTACACCGTTCACCTGATTTGGATGTAAATACCCTCAAATTAAAGCTGAAAGTCTGCAGTTAAAGCACATCTTGTTAGTTTAATTTCAAATCCATTGTGGGGGTGTATAGAGCCAAAAAGTTTAGAATTGTGTTGATGTCCCAATATTTATGGACCTGACTGTATATTACTAATTATTAATAGCATAAATCGGTTATTTGTCTTCTCTGTTGCTTAAGTTGTAGTAGCAGCAGTCAATAACAAAACCTTCATTTCTGCATCTGTCCTAAAATTGTTCATGTATATAATCTAATTTGATGTCTCTGCATTAGTTTAAAGTACCAAGGGCGTTTAAGGACATTGGGTGAAATAGTCACATTAATACTGACCATGGGACAAGAACTGTAGTCCCACAATATAATCCCTCAATATTTGGTTTCCTTTAGCTGTACAGGCTCATCTTACTAAAAATTTAATGTGAAATCTTGGATTTTGTTCTTTTTTTTTTTATGTCTGTTTTATTAAATGTGCACTTGCCCTTTTCCATGGAATATTTTATATATCTTTTTTAATAATTCCCACAGTTTCTTGGATGTGTTAAGCCAAGACATGAATCAACACTATAGCTGTTGTAACCAGTAAAACATACCAGGTAGCTAATACAGTTTAAAGAATTGCAACAATTTGTATGTGTCCACCAAAAAAAATCAACTTTTTTTTTTTTTTGCATTTTACTAGAACATTGGGAAAATCCAACATGTTACCTAAATGTCATTGTTCTTAACACTGACCAATTTATATGTATGAAAAAGGACTTAAGTAAAAAAGCATTTCACACCCCATATCAGTTGTGCTACTTATCTCTCTTAAGGTCACTAGGGAAGTTAAAATTGGAAGGTGGCCCTGTTGCCAAATCTTACTTTAGAATGGGTCTTAAGGAAGTGTCTATTTTGAGAGTTTGGTAAAATTATCAGCATGCAAGCTCTGAAGACACAGAGCCCAGTTAGCTGACTTTATTGACACACTTTACAATTTTTATCCTTTTATTTGTAACACACCAACATATTTTGTAGCTCTATACAGGCGCTAAGTTCATAAAACAAAATGAACACATTGCAAAGGAAGGGATTGCCCCTTTGAGCTTAAAACTAAACATACATAGTGTTTGTTACAAAGCACAGACACAAGAATGAAAATTCACAAATTCACTATGGATATTGCTAAATTGTATGTTTGCAGTATGCACTTATATATGGTTCTGTATTAGAACAGACATGTTTTATATATAAGTAAAGATAATAAATTCAATATAAAAAGTTAGAATAGGGGTGTGGAGCCTCATACAAATAAATAACCAGGGACCACACATAATATATTCTTTGTGCTATAGACTTATTGTTTCTATTCATCACAATGTCTTTCATGTGGTATATATTTTATTTATAAACCTATATTATGCAGTGGTTCATATTTTGATGTAGATTAACATTTCCAATCATGAGCATGAAAGGTTCACAGGGGGCCAAGCTTAAGAGAGTTTTCAGTGTTTATTTATAGGGTCTTATTTCTGCTCCGTGATGCTGCACAGGGTGTAATGGATATGGATTGTGAACATCCACTGATAAACACTTCTATGAAGGATTGCATAATTGTGATGGTTCTACATTTTTGTGTAGCGTAGAACAGGTGATCAAATTAATCATTATTTATTTTACAGTTTGTAATTCTGGTTATTTGACTTGTGTTCCCCATCACACATTTTGCACTTTTAAAAGTGCAATACTTTAACATGTGTTACATTGTATATTTCACTGATAAACCTATTTCTATATGTTTCCACAGCTTGCATTCACACGAGATGGATTTTGCAGCCTGTGGAATGAAATGGTGAAGGATGGTGAGATTGTTTACACAAGCACAGAATTAGTACAAGGTGGAGAACCTCCTACAAGAAAAGGTAAGGCCTTTCCATTCAACAAAAGACTGTTTATCCTGCATTTTCATTTAGACATGCTTCTCCTTTATTCTTTCCTCAATTATTTTCAACTACACTAAAATCATAATTTTAAATACTGAATTACCATATAAACAATATTTTGAAGAACTAAAATTTGATAATGCTCCAAACTTTTTTGAAATATAAAATAAAAACACCCTTTATTTTGTAATATGCACTCCTTGGCAGCTCCATTATTGCTTTATAAGCTGTCCCCTGCCTGTTTTATTTGCATTATTGGGTAAAGATGTGAAAATCATGTCGGCAAGCTGTTAAATTTTTTTTTAAGCTAATGAAGAATTAATGGATATTGTTAATTTGCATTGTTGGTTGTGTAGCCACTGAAGCCCTTCCACTAGAAATGGCATAGTGATGGAGATTGCAAAGGTGATTATAGTATATCTTTATTGATTTCTATACTCACTCTTTCAATCATGCAAAGAGATGTCTTATATTCATATCTACGTTCTGACATGATTTCAAAATAACTAAATAAATAGTAATGTAAAGAAAAAGTAGAACTCGCCTTCATTGCTGTTGCTTTGCTTGGCACCTGGAAGAGGACAGTGTATGAAGATCTTTGCAATTTTATTCCATTAAAACTAGTTGTATTAAGGAATACAAACTTACAATGGAAGCTACTTGAATTTTACCAACCGACTTTTAAAGCTATGCAGATTTGAGGTAGTAGTTTATTTAATTTTTTAAGATTGATGGAATATTGAGGAGTTATGTTATGTTTGCAGATTCTTATCTTCTGAAATCCCCAAGGTTGAAGTTACTTCTGCTGGTAAAAGACTTATCAGAAATATGTATTTTCTGTTTTCCCAGTGGGGCAGGGGAGATGGCAAAAATGTAAAAATAGAGGAATAGTACTAAATTTCATGATCTGAGACATATGTGTAACGGATAAATATGCCACATGATATAAAAAAAAACAAATTAACCACATAAGGTATGCCTTTTGAGAGTGCACACCCCCTGGAAACTAAAAAAAAAATCGCCATCACAAAAACATATCCACACATTGGTCTTTATTGAAAGATAATCTCTGATATAATCCCATTCTAGCTATATCTGCTTTGTGTACCCCTTTGATCAGTGAGATCATGATTATGGACAACTACTTGTGATGCTCAAACTCTTATAAAAGATGAGCTATCTGTACCTTTTCTGGCTCTGTTTTGTAGTTTTCAAAGATCATTGCCATTTTGTGATAACTGGATTAGATTTAAATTCCCCTTCCTCGACTCTAAGCACAATGTTGAATCAAAGGATGCAACTGCAGCTCTAAGCCAATGTCACAAGCACAACTTTCCCCAATGTATCTGCTTTATACAGGAGCTTGTGTTGTGATTTGTATACCTTTTAACACAAGGTTTTGCTCCTAAAAGATAAAGATCTCGGTAGAGCCTAAAATGAACTGTGTGTGGGGTCCTGTGAATTAATGATTATACTTGACAATGCTTTACTTAATTTACTAGGACTGGCTACATTCAAATGTAGGGGATAGTTTTGTACCTGCTTATTTCTGTTAGCGGCAAGATTTATCTTGTGTGATCACATATATAGTTGTGAGCGTACGAGTTGTTGCTAACGCTTGCAGGCTCGGGCAGCAATTGCGGCCCTTGCCGCGGCCCTCGCATAGCGAAGGCGCTCCTTGCCAGCAACTGTGACCCTCGCAAACTTTACGTCGCAATGCAAACAATACGACACACCAACTACGACCCTCGCAAACTTTACCTCGCAACGCAAAAAACATACGAGACACGTTGCCACACTTTACGACCTCGCAATAATCGGCCGCAACTCGCGAACATCACAAAATTAAAAACACAATAAATACACACAACACATACATAAAAAGCTTACCTACAGCAAGAGGGAGCATCCAGGACCTCAAAAAAAACAACCTACACCTTCATTTAACTAAAAATAAAAGCGTTTAGACACTAAAAAATTCCCTAAGCGAGAACAAAAATGGCCGCCGAACAAAACTAAAATGAGGCTACAGCACTCTAAACACGCAAAACACCACAAGAAACTCGCAAAATACCACAAACGACCTACGGATATTCCGCTAAGACGCATACCACACATTACCCGCCGTTTTACGCCAATGCAGAAGTACACAACTACGCTAACGGTTTGGTCTTGCGCACGCACACTATTACACTGCACACATTCATCACGCTTACACAGCAGCTCCACACCACTAATGCTGCAGCAACATCAAAACAGATTGCCAGCTCTTCAACACAATGCTTCAAAGTAGGTAAAGTATATTCATTTATTAATTGTATTATATATTTCAGTAGTAGACCCAAAACACCATTAGCTACCTTACAATTTCATTGCCGTCATTTTTTGACTGGCAATTCGCTAGTTTTAATATAATGTTGATGACCAACATCTATTTTAACATTTGTTTAACCTCCGTAAGGAAGAACATAATGCGTTAGTGAAATGTACAGTAAAAATCAGCCCCCCTGCCAAAAACACTAAATCGTAGCACATGAATAATTTTCCTTTTGAAAAGCGAGAAGTCCTGATTCTGTTTAACGTGCGAGCTGTCAGCCAAAGTATTATGTGACAAATGGAACAACCTTGCTGATTGACTTTTGTGTTGTACAAGAAATTATTTACTACTGTATATTTTGGTTTACCTCTGGCAGTTGTGTCTTTTTTTTAAATATAAAATGTTAAATATTAAAAAATTTAATAAACAAAAATAAAATTGATAAACAGTTGGAAGTATGTAATAATGACTTATGGTGTTCAAAATAAAAAAAATATTGGTTAGAACTTCTGCACAGTATTGCATCTTAAATTAAATAGTACAGGGGTGTTGGCATAAAGGGTTCCTCAAAATTATTGGAGGAAAGAAAAAAAAAGCATGTAATCACTACTAAAATCACAGTAATTTCTTAACTGTACATAAGTCGCAAACAAGTCTACAATGTCGTTGCCCTCATCATACAATATTGTCTGATACAAATAATACCAACAGACCCATATAGCTAAGCTAAAGCAATGTGGTATACCCCCTCAACATTTCAGAAAACAAATAATTTGTCAGACTGTCAATGGCGCCACAGTGCTAGTCTTATAAGAGATGGCCACTGACACATTTGTGCCATTTTGTGATATTTAGCACTATAAAAGTTGATGGGTGTTGCTTTGCTACCATCATAATCGAGGGATATGTTTTGGAAGGATCGTGTGTGTAAGCCATTTTGAATAAGCCATATTTTGTACGATTTGCTTATGTTAGTGCTATTTATACCCGACACACATGAGGAATTAAAATGAATTAATGCTCTTGACACTGTAAGTAAGAAACTACGATAGCTATTATTTTATTTGACACTTTGTGCTTATGTGTTAAATCAATAAGCGCGGTAGTAGCACCAAGACAAGGCATTGTGGTTTTTTAAATTCTCTGTTTAATAACATAACTGTTTTTACTTTTCCAAATAAAAACATATTCTGACAATTTTATTGTATTCTTTTGATATTCTAAGTGGAAAAAATTATATAAGTAAAGATATTTTAACATCCTACACTGGCACCCATCTGGATCGCTACCTTGTCGTGGTGAAGGGGCTTGTGTACTTCAATGAAGCTGTGAGCTTCACCATGTAGGATCAGCCAATATGGGCAGGTCATGGCAAAGCACTCCAGTAGCGTTGCTAAGAAAACTTTATGGACAGGCACAACCAGAGATATAACTACATGGCACCAGAAGATGAGCCCTTCAAGTCAGAAGATGCCTATCACATTACCAAGGAAGAGCAGAAGGCAAGTGCAAGTAGCATTAGATCTAATTAAGTGGTTGGGCCAAATTCAAGAGGATACGGCTATGTCTGGAGGGGAAATTAAAGTCTCCTGCTGCAAAGAACAATTCAGAATAGGAACGTTAGAATGTTAGAACTATTAACTAAAGCAAACTGGACATAGTCATACATGAAATGACAAGATTAAACCCCTATATCCTGGAAATTAGTGAACTTAAATGGACTGGAATGCGACCGACAACTACCAGACCTTCTATTGTGGTCAAGAACCTGAAGAAAAAAAGGAGTGCAGTTCTTGGGTTTAACCCAATAAATGGCAGAATTATTTCAATTCAAGGCAAGCCATTTAACATCACAGTGATTCAAGCCTATACTCCAACCATGGATGCCGAAGAGACTGATGTTGTCCAGTTTTGCGAAGATATTCAGCACGTCATAGATATAACTCCAAGAAAAGATGTTACTAATAATCATAGGAGATTACAGTGCTAAAGTAGGGAACCAAAAGACACGTGGAATAACTGGCAAGTTTGGCCTTGGAGTACAAATGAAGCAGGTCAAATATTAGTAGAATTTTGTCAAGCTAATTTTCTGGTAGTAGCAAACACCCTCTTCCAACAGCCTCCGAGACGACTCTATATACGAACATCACCAGATGCACAACGTAGAAATCAGATTGACTATATACTTTGCAGCCAAAGATGGAGGAGCTCTATGCAATCCGCAGAAACAAGACCTGGAGCTGACTGCGGCTCAGACCATGAGCTTCTTATTGCAAAGTTGAAAATTTTAAACTGAAGAAAAGAGGGGAAACCATCAGACCCAGTAGATACAAAATAAATAATATCCCTTGTGAATATACAGTGGAAGTAAAGAATAGATTTAAGGGACTTAACATGGAAAACAGAATGCCTAAATAACTTTGGACTGTAGTTTGCAACATTATCAAGGAAACAGCAACAAAGAATATCCCTAAAAGAAAGAAAAGTAAGAATGCAAACTGGCTGTCTGAGGCTTTGAAAGAAGTTCAGGAAAGAAGGAAAGTTTAAGATGGTGGAGGTAGGAAAATAAGATGGAGGAATTGGCAAGAAGAGACAAGGAGACATTCTACAATGAAAGATGTAAAGAGACAAGAAGATAACAGAATGGGTAAAGCAAGAGATCTCTTCAAGAAAAGCGTGGACCTCAAAGGCACCTTCCATGCCAAAGTGGGCGTGATAAAAAACAAAAATGGTAGGGACTTTAGAGAAGAGGATCAAATAAAGAAGAGGTGACAGGAATACACAGAAGATCTATACAGGAATAATCTTAACAGCAGTGATGAGCTCAATAATTTGTCCAATGAGCTGCAGCCAGACATCTTGGAGAGCAAAGTTTGATGGGCCCTAGGATGTGTTGCTGATAATAATGCTGCAGGAGGCGATGGAATCCGAATTGAACTATTCAAAATTCTAAGATCATGATCCTGTGGAAGTAAGAGCGTTCCAGAAAAGCATTTACTTCTGCTTCATAGACTATTCTAAAGCCTTTGACTGTGTGGATCACAACAAAATGAGGAAATGTCTGGGAGATGGGAGTACCAGATAATCTCATCATCCTCCTGAAGAATCTATATGTGGATCAAGAAGCCATGAACAGAACCGAACATGGGACAACAGAATGGTTCAAAATCGGAAAAGGAGTGAGACAAGGATGTATATTGTCACTTTATTTATTCAACTTATATGCAGAGTACATCATGCGTAAGGCTGTACTGGATGAATCCAAAGCAGGAATGAATATTGCTGGAAGAAATATCAACAGCCTAATATACACAGATGATACTACTTTGGCATAAAGGGAGGAGGAACTAAAGGACTTATTGATGAGGGTAACAGAAGAGAGTGCAAAAGTTGGCCTGCTGCTCAACCGTAAAAAGACGAAGATTGTCGCAACAGCAATCTCAGTTCCTGGCAACTAGACAGGGAAGAAGTGGAGGCAGTGACAGATTTTATTTTCCTGGGATCAAAGATCTCTTCAGATGGTGACTGTAGTCATGAAATTAAGCCGTTTGGTTCTAGGGAGGAAAGCTATGGCAAGCTTGAACAAGCTAGTAAAAAGCAAATATGTTAAACTATCAATAAATGTCCACATAGTTAGAACTATGGTATTCCCAGTAGTAACATACGGAAGTGGGAGCTGGACTATAAAGAAGGCTGAGCACTGTAGCATTGACACCTTTGAATTGTGGTGTTGGCAAAAACTGCCTAGAGTCCCTTGGACTGCAAGATGATCCAATAAATCCGTACTTCAGGAAATCAAGACCAAATGTTTACTAGAACATATGATCATGAAGCTGAAGCTCAAATATTTTGGCCATATTATGAGACGGCAGGATTCCCTAGAAAACACTCTGATGCTGGGAAAGATTGAAGGCACAAGAAGAAGGGGACAACAGAGGCAGAGATGGATAGATGGGAACATTGAAGCAATGAACACTGGAACTAAACAACGTTTTTCAAAGCCTCATAAAATCTAGTAGAAGAAATAGAAGTGTGCAGTTTTGACATTTGAAATGAAAAAGACAATCCGTGATTACAATATTACATTTGGTAAAGTAAAAGATAAGATTACAGTAGACATAAATAGTGCACATCATGCCACTATATCTTCTCTTTCCTTTATTTATGTTTTTGTGTACCTGTTATGTGATGTAGACATTGTTGCCTTTATTGGCTACATTTGTCTCAGGAAAATTGCTGAAATGTTTTCAGAAGCCTTTTTACTTTCTGTGTTTTAACGACAATCTGGGGATTTGTCTATAAGAAAAGACACTTATTCTATTTCCTACTCTGATAAGTTGAATAACATAAGCATTTTAAAAACATAATAAATGTTTTGTTAATACCATCTTTCCTTTGCTGCTTATATTTGCTTTGTGAAGCTTTGTTGTTCACTCAGTCTTTGCAACTCTATCGGATTTGTGTATATTGCAAATGATTTGGTTCTTACTATTGCATCTATATAAAAGAGGTAAGAAATGTATTTTACATAGAAATATATTCGATTGGGCTAGAAGTCTTCAACATCATATTTAGTAGAACTGGATGCAATTAGCCGATAAATACGTATGCTAGTGGTATTTATATATTTGTGTACTTCACATTCTATGAATTCCTAAATCTTTTTTCATCTTGTGTCCTAGATGAAGTTAATGATGCTCAGAGCAGTTCAAAGAAGGAGGATCAGAATGATAAAGAGAAAAAAGAGGAAGATGAAATACCAGCACCGAATTACAAGGCCAAAACCATAATGGAGAGCTGGGTGTGGGGCAGACAACCAGGTAACTAACCCTGTGGTGCATGTCATCCAATATTATGTAAAGGGCAGTGACAAACTGGTGTTTTGATGTTTGTTCAAGATGCAAATGTAAAATGCAAAATCGGTTTGGATTTTCCTTGCGTCAACCGACCTTTACATCCATGCCTCACTGAGTGTGACTGACTCAATAGTTTACATGTTTACTTTTGTATATGATTTGTATTACAAAGCTTTTATAATGTACAAGAAAACTCATACTATGAATTAGCATAGCCTATGAGCAGTCACTGACACGCTATTGCTAATTATTAGTCCTACATTTCACTTTATATGCATACTGGAAGCATTAGAACTTTTCTTCACAGGGGTTTGTGCAGTAATCTGATGGAGACTCATGTGACATGCAGGAGCATCTCGCATAATAAACACAGATTTCGCTCTTAAATCATGAGTCCCTTCATAAAAAAAGGTAACCGTACAGTGGTCCTTTAAGTGAAGTTATAATTTGTTTTATACCACACTCAATTCTCATTCTGTGGCATTCTGCCATGAAGGCAGTATGCAAAAGAATGAGTGGAGCATATTTTAAAACAAACTTAATATTAAAATGTTTTATTTTTACTCCATTTGTGGCTCTGATCAAACACTGTGTGCTCTCCTTTGCTGCAGAGTAATTCTAGCAGGCTTCTATGTAAATTAGGGAGGAAGAGTGTGTACTAACGCACACCCCTATAAGGTACATAGAAGCCTGCTAAAGTGAATCTGCAGCAATGGACATAACTGCTTGATCATGATTGCAAACAGTTATGGGTTTTTTTTTGTTTGTTTTTTTTTATTATCATTTTGCTCAATTCTTAACCCCTCATTTGTAAAGGATAAGGTAGATATCGACAGGGCCCCTAGATGTCCACCGTGACTCCCTTGGGGTATAGGTACAATGTGGGTCGTTTGGGACCCTGATGAGTCATTGAATGTTTGGTGTGGACGGCAATAGGTTAAGGGGTTAATTAGGGGTTCATGTGCCTCCCAACCCAAAGTACAGGTCCCCTTTTTAAGGGTGTCTCGGGGAATTCTCTGTCTCATAGCAGATACCAGGATATGGACGAAGGTCCTATTAACCCTCCCCGCATTCACTATTTAACCCCTTTCATGCCACGAGAAGGGGATTTATTTATAGATAGATGGATGGATGTTAGAACGGTAGTGCATAGCATTGCTATAAAGACTACTGATTTTCGGGCTCTTGTTTCCTACTGGTGTAAGTAAGACACCTTATGAGCACACGTTGAAGCTACATGCAGTACCACCTGAGTTTGAGTCGGTAACTTTTATGATAGATGTTTTGTGCAAGCCATGTAATGGTGACATACATTCTCTCAAGAGCTCTCATAACTATGTATCAATCTTCTGGGAGTTGTTACAGGATCCATATAATTGAGCATCGCTGATGTAGAGTATGAACTATAGTAAATACAGAGAATTAAGTGCATCACAGTTGAATGCTGTGCCACTGAGAGGGAGTGTGATAACAAATATGAATTGTTAATGCAGGTTCACTTATTCTACGTATTTATGCTGAATTTGGAAACGTGGCACCCACTGTTGATATATATTCAGCTACGCAAACTTTTTTTCCCCTGTTCTGTCTGTCGATCTTACTCTGAAGTTGTATATAATTTAGCTCATGAGGTACAAGTCCAGACCCCGGACCTAATGGAATTAAAACTGCTTTGACTAAAGGTGATTGGTGATTTTACCCAAACTTGCCTGTCGTAGCCTGTGAAAGATTTTATAAGAATTAAAAAAAAAATATATATATATATATATATATGACAGACATATTTTCTTGCAATACTCATTTTGGCAGTCTAACCTCACTTCAAATGACTTCTCTGATTTGTACATAGGGGTTTTAACCGAGCTTCTGAAGTTGTTTGTCACTATTGCACATCTGCTTGTAACACATGCAAATGTGTATAGAAATAGGGTGTTACTTCGTAGAGGGGAAGCTTATTTGCTAACCAGGTGAATACTAGTGGTAAACACTGACCTATTTAGCAATCCTTCAGACACATGAGATGTCCTTTTACTGACCACTGTCACATGGTAATGATGATTATATGAAGGTAGATGCAACCTCAGCTGAACACGGCTTCACACCTCCAACAATTTGGGAAGCCATGAAAAAGATTACGTTCCCAAAGCAGCAAAGCCCTGCAAATCTATGCCTAATGAAATGTAATCTGTTTTATTGGTAAAACAGTGTCCCGTGTAAAATGCAGTCCCCTTGCGCTTTAAATATATCTTGCCTTTTTAATATATTCATCTCCATGGCTACAGTTTGAGCTTTAATAGAAATAGACTCGGCTCTGTGTTAATTTGCACATTATGCTACATTCCAACTCTGTAAGATTTGTTGGAATTTTACTTTAATATAGTATGGCAAAATGGTTCAAAATCGAGAATCTTTTAATTTGGGAAATCCCCGGTCCTAGATGTGTCACATATAAAAGACCGTTCATGACCTTTTACTGAAAATAAAATGTATGATCATATTCACAGAGGGAGTAATGCAGCATCACTGTGAAAACCCTGTGCTCAAAGGCACCCCGTGCATGCAAGGATAAAACAATATTCTGGTCAGCAAGATCTGAGAATACATTTCTAGTCATTCATTCATCCATTCATCCATCTTAAGAGGTCCGTGGTGTGCATCTTCATTTTCATGGTCTGCAAGCTAGCTCACATTGCTGTTATTATTCCATCAAATAGTGTGTGCATATGCATATAAATATCTTTATGGACATACATCTTCTATACATTTCTATATACACACACACACACATACTTATAGTTTTACATATAGGTGTGTCAATCTTAGGGACCCAGGCAAGAGGAGAAGAAATTGGAGTGGTGAAGCGCACATATGGATGGGCTATTCACAATGTAAATAACTTTTATGGCACGTACAAGTCAGTCTCCTTTTTGCTGTAGGTAATGTTTTTTTAATAATTTTAATGTATTAAGTTTTTATATACTCTTGGCCTCCATAGAAGCCAGTATACGTGAAACGCATGCGTCAGCCCCTTATAGTGTAGTCTTTTGATGAAATCACAGCTGGGATTATCAGCCCAGCGCTTTTGTATTAATATGAACTGCTGATGGAAGCCTACTTGATTTAATGTATTGGGCACTAAGGACAGCCAGCTAGAACTTAATTTTTAGAAATTCAGAGGACGACAAGCAGGTCCTAATAGTTTAGCAATCTCTACAGACAGGGAACTCCTCTAATCATTTAGAGAGTACTCTAATACTTAAAGTTTCTACTCTTTATATCTATTATATTATCCCTATAGTTGAGGACGCTGGTATACGTATGGAACCATTCTGCTGGAGAAATTGTATATTGGCATTAAGTATATTTTCAATTTATTCTACATCTCAGTACTAGAGTGTGACTGTTAGGGCTTATAATTCTCTATGGCTGAATATTCCTGACTATTTGTTAATCACAATCTGAGGGGTGACAATATATTCTAAGGTCAAGAATCCCCTAGATGTTGATAGGCTGTGCTATTAACCCTAATAGCATGCTTGCTACGATTTTGTGGATCAGCTTTGAGCACTTGCTCTATATATTGTATTTATATATATATATATATATATATATATATATATATATATATTTTTTTTTTTTATTTTTTTTAATCGTTGTGATTTTAAGACATCCAATGAAAGTTAAGTATTAATGAGCAATAAGTTCCCCAGATCATTTCCCTTGCTAGTTTATTCTGTACCTAAAGTGGGATATGGGCCAGTTTCTATAGTGTACTTTTTCTTTCCCTCTATGTATTTCTGATATTTGCACTACTGGGTGATATTTAGATACCTAGTGTAGGACGTCCTACATCCATCGCGGATATATGGATTTGACTCCTTGTATTTTTTTTGCCTCTGCCTTTCTGTATGCTATAGAGCACATTGTGCTATTAAACAGATTGATCATTTGGCTTTGTGGCAAAAACTGGGACCATCATCACGAGCTATCTTTCCTCACTGTCCTAGTCCTTCTATCATTTTCTGGTTAGCAGTTGAAATATCACACTTCTGTTCAGTTGTGTGGAGGGGGCAGTGCAGTAGCCATTAATTAGGTAAACTGTTTACAAAAAAAAAAAAAAAAAAAAAAAAAAAAAAAAAAAAATAAATATATATATATATATATATATATATATATATATATATATATATATATATATATATATATATATATATTATGATTTTCATTGCTGCTGTAGTGTTAAGGGGAATTTAATGGCAGGATGAGGTATCTAAACTGTTTACTAAGAGCAAATAATTAGGATCTAAGGAAATCAAGAATTAAGCAGAGGGATAGTGAATGGTAATTATAGGTATGCGTTATGGCCTTGAAGTAGTTTGTAACTAGCATTTAATAATATATATATATATATATATTTTTATAATTGTTGTTGTTATTATTATAAAAAAAAAGGCTAGTCTGACACATTCTTTGAATTCCCAGTTTAAGAAAACTTCCTTAATTATTGCTATGACACACATGCAACATTATTTTTTTTTTGTCACAGTATATGAATATATATTATCTATGGTATAATTTGCATTTTTTTTTTTATTCATATTTGTGTAAAATTATTTTAGTGCATTACGTTTTTTATATACTCCTCTTTTTTCTTACTATTTTTATTCCATTACAAATGGGTCAGTTTTGCCAGCCTTTTTGATATTTGTATGTATCTTTTAAGCTGTTTTTCTCCTTTTTGTATAAAATGTGATATTTCGATGCAACTAATCTGAGCTCTGCTTTTTCTACATGAATTGGTGTGTTTTTTCCAAATTTAGTAAATACAACATCTTAAGGACTTATTGTACTTTTTCCAAGAGGCCAGTGTGAAGGCATTATTTATAGATCTGCTTTATGTGACACTCTGCTATGATTTGTCCTTCTCTGTCTCTGGATACTTGCCATGTGTTCTTGCTTTAGGCCTTTTTCCTGGAAGAGACTGGTGGCAAAAGGCATTTGAGAATACTGTACAAATATTGTTACAGCAGCTGGAACAATACAGCAATCCTCTATATGAAACATTTATAACAGTTTAATATGACACCATGGAGTAGCCCCACAAGACAGAGTTGATCAAGAAGTATTCAAGCACTATGTTTTAGTATGGGGCTTTGGTGCTATGCAGAAGTCCTCAAGGAGCTATATTTTTTTATTACTGTATGGGATGGAATGTTATTTAATACTTGTTAATCTCATGATATTAATCCTGTATTTCTAGAAGAATATAATGATTAAGAAATTTTAGACAGAAAATGCTAAAACTATCCACCGAATTTAATGCAGTTTATTCCATTAGAATAGTTTGCTTCTTTATGTGGACAAATGGACTGATGATTAATGTGACCTATTATCAAGATTACTTGAAACCTCTATGCAATTTAAATGTTGAATTGCAACTTTATTCTCTATTTGCAGTTACTATCAACTTTTGCTATAAATTAAACTTACTATTTATTCTCAAATCTTTTAAACTTAGTATAAATATTTTAATACACCTGTGAATGCATAATATGAGGGCATTAGTTTGTTAGTGGACGTTTACATTTATTGCATTTCCTAGCTCTCTAACCTAAAGTAATTATATCAATGTGCATCTACTTAAGATCTATAAGCAAAATATTTAAATTCATTCACTTTTTCAATTTTCATGATTAAATAAACAGTCATTTTTTATTAATATACTTTGCTTGAAAAATCTTTAATATATATATTTTTTCAATTTTATGTATACTTTTTCCTTTTCTAACACTACAAAAATATCTGCCAGTGGCATTGTCATATATTTGCCATCACAAATATGGTGGATTTATATTTATGAGCAAAGAACCCCAATTGGGAGCTCAAGTGATCAGCTATTCTTTTGAATTGCATCATAGTGTAGAGATTGGCCACAGTGAATTCATTTTCTCATGTTACATACATTTTTCTTTACTGTAATGTCAGATTGCTGTCACTATAAATTATAAAGGCATGAGACGAACACTTTAATATATATAGACTTTACTGGCCACAGCTTAGCAAAAAATATATATATTCCATTAAAAAGCTCAGTCTACTTATAGATTTATGTGCGACATACTTAAAGCCTGATTTCCACACCCCCAGAGCTGCTTACATCACCAAATCGTACTAGCCTATAACAGCACAACATTTTAACCTGTTTGTTACTCTTGGATGTGCCTGGAGTGAGAGAGAACATATGAATGGACTACCACCTAATGTGGTAATCACCCAATTATATACCTACTTATGCTCGGCTGCTGCTTGGTTAGCTGTGCCAAACTGAGGGGAAAAAAATGCAGCAATAGTTAATACACAGAATGGACCACCAGCTGAAGTGGTAATGTGCTGCAGAGCGAGACTCTTATATGAAAATAAATAGCACCTTCTAACATGAATATGTGACTCCCATTCAGCTTTGCAGCACAGACAGGATCCCCGTACTTTGCTACAAATGTTGCAGCTTCCTCTGCTTGTTCTGATGGGCCAAAACAAATTATAAATGTTATGCCAATCTAGCCAGGGTTTGGAGGGAGTGTTTACTCTTAAAATCAACTGGCACAAAATGGCAGACATTTTGCTAAATAAAAGGTAAGATGTAAAATCTTTGTTTTTGGTATTTTTTCATGCAAAAAAAAATCAGGAAACTTAGATATGCCTTTAATAATTTTGTACGGTTGTACATAATAGAGTTTTGTTACTTCTTGCTTGAGATGCAAGAGGAACGTTGCACATCCTGCTTTCGGACATCTATTGACAGTGATGCTTATATCTTTTCCAGCAGCCTGACTTTGCTGTATGCGAGTGATCACTAATGTTTGGCTCTTCTTTTTGCAGATGTAAATGAACTAAAGGAGTGCCTCTATGTGCTTGTAAAAGAACAACAAGTACTAGCAACACAAACCGCCACAACTACACTTTCTGCCATGAGGCTCAAGCAAAGACTAGTGATCTTGGAAAGATATTATATTGCATTAAACAGAACAGTTTTCCAGGAAAATGTCAAAGTGAGATGGAAAAGTGGCAGCGCTCCTCCACCCGCTGCTGAAAAGAAATGGTAAATAACTTCTAGAAGTTGAAAAATGCACTATAATGATTTTGCTTTTAGAACTTTCAAGTAGTAAGAATTAGTATAACAGCTTTTCTATTGTGATTTAGAAAAGTCTGAAAGCTGAGCCACTTGTTTGCACTTTATTTACTGGACCTCCTGTAGCGATTACGCAATGTTCAGTTTTTGGACTATATGTTGTTGCTGATGTCCATATAGAATAAGATGTCTGTTTTACTTTGAAATCGTGAGTGATTTGAGTGAGCACAACTGAAAGGGACCCTATAAGATTCTAATACACAGACCAGTGTGCTGAGGATGAGGTCATTAAAAAAATAAAAAAAATGGCACTTATGACACAAAAAAGTATGAATTTATTTGAATAATTTAGAAAGATACATGACTACATTTTAAATACAGGGAAAAACCAAAGACACAATCTAATCTTCAGAATTGAAGCTAGTTTACATTTCACGCTTAAAGTTGCCAGAGAATGTAAATTTTAAACATTATTTGCTATGGAGTAGAATGTGTTTCAAACTTGGCTTTGTCTTATAGTAATCCCAATTTATATACTGCTAACTTAACTTTGGTAATTTATTTTAATTACTTGTTCTGTATATTACTCAAATATAACTTCATCCCTTGCAGTGAGCACATTTTTGAGCATACCTTTCATGTACGCAGCTCTCGTCCTGTTGGTCAGGGAGTAGAAGGACTTGCCAGAGTTGGCTCCAGGGCTGCACTTTCCTTTGCGTTTGCTTTCCTGCGTAGAGCATGGAGATCAGGTAAGTGTACAGCATGGATAATTACTTTAGCCTCAGCCCACATTTTTGAGTAATATTTTTGATGTTTATGTATTTGAGTTATTTATATGAGCAGCTTGTGTATATTTTTCTAAATTTCTACCAATTTTTCATGAATGCTTTTTACTACTAGTTTTCCAAGCTTCTGATAGAAAACAATGATTTAGTTTTACATCTTATACAATTTTTTTTTTTTTTTTTTAATCAAAAGTGGAAAATGTTTATCTTAATTTTATGCTGCACTTAAATTGCAACACAACCTCTAAGGTGGGTGTCTTGTTTAGTTATACAGATATAAAAATAATGTTGCGCTACATTATCTGCTGCTATCCAGAAAGATTGTGCCACATTGTACCTCATTCTATTTGCTTTGAAATAGGCATGGCTATACTATGCCAAGTACAACTTTTATATCAGAACTAGTCATTTGGCACAGTTCCTGAGCAGCATTTATGTCTACCCATTTCAATCCTGTATTGCATTTTGGTTTTCAACAATACATTGTGTTTCTTTCATTTTGTGTTGTTGTTTTGCCTGCCCAGGTGAGGATGCAGACCTTTGCAGTGAATTATTACAAGAATCTCTAGATGCACTAAGAGCACTTCCAGAGGCCACACTCTTTGATGAAGGCACAGTATCTTCTGTCTGGCTAGAGGTCGTGGAGAGGGCTACAAAATTTTTAAGGTCTGTTACAGGGTGAGTTGCCTGTGTGTGGTGTATGTTTTGTGTCTTTACGTTTTTTGTAATTTTTAAAACATGCTGTGCAAAATAAGTTATTGTTGTTTTTTTAACTTCATAGACTAACCGTAAAGCTGCTTTAAGACAGTTTAATTTATAACTTAAAATATACTGTATATTTTCTTTTTCTGATTCAAGCTTTGGAACATGCTTGACAAATCCTAAGTAAGACATTGCTCCTAGTGTTTTATTTGTCCCTCAAATATGTATGTATATGTACTTATTTCCTTACGTAACTCTTAAGTTTTAATGTCTTTTTACGTCCTTCTTATGATGCAAAATTATGTTTGACTTATGTAGTAAGGTGGATCAATCGCCCTTTTTTCTGTATTTCACTTTGGACTTGTCACAGTACTGACATATTAACATATGTTGCCATATATAATTAAGTACATTTTATGATATTTGATTCATGTTCTATTGAAAGGGATTTGGGAGTGCTTGTGGACAACCACCTAGGTTGCAGCAGCTGCAAAGGCAAGTAAAATATTAGCATGTATTAAGAAGGGTATAGAAGCAAGGGAAGCAAATATAATGTTGCAACTATACAAATCTCTAGTACGCCCTCATTTGGAATACAGAGTACAATTTTGGGCACCACTTCATAAAAAGGACATTTTAGAGCTGGAAAAGGTACAGAGAAGGGCAACAAAACTAATAAAGGGAATGGAGTGGCTAAGTTATGAAGAAAGACTAACCAATTAAAGCTTATTTTCTCTGGAAAAAAAGGCATCCAAGAGGAGATATGATTACCTTATATAAATATATCCAGGGTCAGTATAAAGATTTGTCAAGGGAGCTTTTTGTGCCAAGAGGTTTTCAACTGACAAGAGGACATCCCTTGAGGTTAGAAGTAAAAAGAGAAGAACCCTTTTTGTTCTTTAAGGTGAAATCTAACAGATGAGGTGGTGACAGCGGATTCGATAGATAACTTTAAAAGAGGGGACTGGATTTATTTCCAATTAACAAACATAATTCAGGGTTAACCTGGATAATTTAGAGAGAGAGTATTGATGCAGGGAGAAATCTGATCGCCAGTATCTGGGGTCAGGAAGGATTTTTTTTTTCCCCTTTGAGACGATTGGCTAAGTTTCACTTGTTTTTTTTTTTCTGTTTGCCTTCCCCTTGATTAATTAATACTTTAAAAATAAATAATGATTAATAATGAATTCACAATTAATTAATAACTAATCCTCATTGCAGATCAGAGGTGTATCTTAAAAGGTTGAACTTGATGGACTGTCTTTTTTCAACCTTAATTAATATGTAACTATGTACATAGCTACAGATTGAGAAGCCCTTTTCTAAGAAAATCCAACTCCCTAAAAGTTGTAATTTTTTTTTACATATCCTTAACTAGCAACTTCGGGTTCTTGCAGTATTGAAGTAACAATTTTATGATGTATTCGTAGGCTATTTGTATGGATGTTGATTACCCATTGCTGCTTTAGGTATTTACATAGTACTGAGTCCTTGCTGGCACATAAAATTATAAGACAAGAAATGGTTTCATGTGTGTATTTAGTTTTTATTCTGTCCATTCAGATTTGTGTTCCCCATACACCCCACTTGCAGCTCCTCCTTTCTGTATCTCAAATCATAACAACTGAATTGGAGCAATAGGCGATAGAGCTCACTGCAGCTCAAAGAATATGTTGCTTTTGACAAAGTAACTATTTTGCACATTAGGAGATCAGTCATCTGTATCTTTAGTTTCTTACTGGTACACTCCTGAATATAATTAATAACCGGACTGATTGAATAAAGTCCTAAAAACCATAGACAATCAGTTTTGGACAAACCATATCAAATTAATAAAATAGGATCAAATATCCAGCTATAAGATGCATTATTTCTGTTAATAGTATCAGATATCTCCTAATGTAAAGTCTAAAGTGAGTTAAGAGACTGGTTTATACCCCTGAACTGTGTTAAAGGTATATGAAAGTGAGCTGGCTTATGAATGCATCAGAGGAGAATTTATAGTGTCTGGAATAGTTTTCATGCAAACAATTGTTTCAAAGTAAACCGTTAAACCATTAGCCTGGAGTTTACTGAACTTGCTTTTGCAAAGAGTTTTCTCTCCATGTTGACACCCCCTGAAATGCCCAGGGATAATTAGCATAACTTATACAATGTTTCTTTTTGGCCTGGGGATTGTGCAGACATGCTCAGTTATCACCTGATGTCTGCCCTACTGTGGCAAGTCACATGATTTCAGACACATTCCTTTCCCTTAGCCAATCAGCATGTGCATGTGCTGCATATTGGATATCTCATTAAAAATGAGATATCCAATATGCAAATCTCAGTTGCTGGGGTGTCTACATTACTCCCAGTAACTGTTTTTTTGGCAAGTTATAACTTGATATTCACTCTCAAAATAACAAAGCGCCATATGTTTTAATGTATTTTTTTTTAAATTTTATTTAAAAAAGTTATTTTGAAGCAATGTGAGCCCTTTTTAATGGCACTGGAGCTCCAGGCAAGATAATTCAACTGAAATAGGTTGCTTGTCACTGCTCTGATTCTGAGGAGTGGGCTGTTAATGAACTGTGATCATTGTGTGCATATTAACTGTTGTGCAACATACCAGCATGTGTTGAGGGCCATATGAAAGAACCTCACTTTGGTTTGATAGGTGTGTTTTTGAGGCTTCTACATCATTCAAGCTAAACTAAATGGTATAGTTCTAAAAGCGTTGTGCAACTATATTGAGTGGCACAGAACATGTATATTTTGTTTATAACCCTGTTTCTTCTATTTGGAGAAGACAATATTTTTTTATTTTTATTTTATTATTTAATAATGCAATTGTTCTATTGCAGTGATGTCCATGGTGCACAGAGTCCCAGAAGCCCAGGAAACATTCCACTACAAGATCAGCATTTAGCACTTGCCATTTTATTGGAGCTTGCTGTGCAGAGGGGTACACTAAGGTAAGGAAAAATGAAGACATTTAGCAGTTGTTGAAACTTGTCAATTTCTGTTATAGTAAATGCACATTAAAGATAGGGGGGAGGTACATGGGCATTGTCTTCTGTTCTTGCCCTGAATTCTCAGATAATATAGAGTGACATGAACCACATGTATATTTCCAAAATTGTGCTTTTTATATTATAATGATGAACTAGGTAAGCAAATACAAAAAAGTGTCTTGGCGCACCTGGTAAGATTTCCATTTTAAGGGTGTTCCAAGTCGCAAGGCAGGCTGGTTGCCAATCAAACTCTGAATCTTATATGGAGCCTTTTCTGTTTCTTAGTAGTCTAATGCTAACATTTTTTTATTTCATGCACACACAAAAAACCACACTATTGTAATGTATAAAAACATGTTTAATGTAAATTTATTTTATTCTTAATTGGTATAAAATATATTTACTTGAACTGTTGCATCTATAGAAAGCATGGCTGGGACATCTTGGGTCTTGAATATGGAACAGAGTAGTATATATATTGCTGGACTGATGTAGAGAGCATAATACAAGCTAGGATCTGGGTCCATCTCTGATTGACATAGGAGTAGTTACAGAATATTACAAGTTCAGGTGTTATAGGATTTGAGGCTGATGACAAACAGGATCATGGTGGCCATATACAATAGGCTGGGGCAAAAGGCAGACTAGATGGTGGTTGGTGGGTGTCACAATCCAAGGTACAACACAGAAGAATCTATCACAAGAACACACACAAAAAATGGCAAATTCATCCAGGAACAATATCCTGTGCACCAGAGCTCTTGAGCTGGTTAAGGAAGTGGCTTAAATAGTGTAGCGCCGTAGGACCCTAGTAGGCCACAATTAGTGATAGAACATGGTGGATACAGGTGGTGCAATTAAAGACTCCAAACCCTGTTCTATGCTTGTTGTTCATGATATTATCACCAAGTCCTGTACAGGCTGAGGTTCCCTGAGGAGAAGTTTAAGGATCACACAGGTAGAAATATCTACTTCCTGGTTGAGTATGATGTCTTCCTGCACAGGCTCTTAGAGTAACTTTCTTATAGACTTTAGCATTGTCTTGCTATGATTGTGCTCTGGTGCCTAGACATCAACACTTTTTAGATGTTGCATTTTTCATTGGCTGCAGACAGTATTGAAAGTAACATTGGACAGAACCTTGTAAAACACTTTCTCATTGCACATTCACTGTGTGTGTATTCTGTGTCTTCTATTTAATTAATTAAAGGGCCATTTACCTCACTATAAGTGCTCTTCATGATGTTTGAGAGCACAACATTTTATGTTAAAATGATCTATTGCTTTATTTTTTGTAAATTACACTAATAACAGCTAAAAACCTACAGTCTTGCATCTGTTTACAAACACTTCTGACTGTTCCATTATTAACCACACATGCAAACACCCTCTGTGAAAACAAGATTTATAGTTTTTCACCGAACTTCAGGAATGTAGGAGGAAAAGTTAAGGGTTAAACTCTTTATGATTATGCTCTCTGTATTCAGCTCTTGTTGTGAGTCTCTCTCTGTGGGAATGTCAGTCTCATGTAAACAGACACTTCATTTCTGAATTATTATTTTTTTCTGTAAAAAAGGCACCTATTTAAAAAAATTCTAAAAGTTTTTTTTTTTTAAAACATGTTTTTAGCAGAACTTTACAGTAGTGTGCTTCAATTTGTGCTGAATTAACTGGCCCTTTAAGTTGTGTTCTCCTTTATCGCAAAGGCAAAACCAGGTTATATAGATGTGGAAGTATAACACCCTATTAAAGGGATTCCTTATCCCTCAAAAATAACTTTTAATACATAGACTGTGTTATTGTAAAAACACTTAAAGTGTAATTTTGAAACCACTTTAATTGGATTTTGCGTAGCAGCCTAACCAAATGTTTTAAACGTTTGACTCAAATGTTCTGCAAGTTGATACATAATATTTATTTTGTGAGAGTTGTAGTATCTAATTCCTTAAGTGATTGATTTTTATGTTTTGTAGCCAAATGTTATCTGCTGTTATGCTGCTGCTTCAGCTTTGGGACAGTGGAACCAGAGAAACTGATAATGAGAGGTCTGCCCAGGGAACCAGTGCACCTCTACTACCTCTACTGCAGAGGTTTCAGAGCATTGGGTGCAATAAAGATATGAGCAACCTGGAGAAAGAAATACAGGTAATATCGCAATAAATAAATACAAGCATAGTGTTTATCCATACAAAATGATTCTCTAGTTTGTCTTTTATTTATATAGTCTATTACATTCCACCACCTTTAGTGTGAGGGAGGAGCAGATTTTCATTGGCTAGCGAGCCAGTTGTAAAGAAATGTATAGTTGGGCGGCAGTTTTATAACATTATTATTAAAAATAAAGAATTCTTACTGTTTAAAAGTATGGTTACTTGCTATAATCTGTTTACATAGTTATATATCTCTATTTCTCAAATGTGCCAGTGTTTTCAAACCATTACAAGATAGTAATGTTAGTAAGTTAAAATGTAATTTATTTTGTGTTACTTTTCCCCCTCCCTTTCTACAGATACTCTCTTGTTCACTAGGCCCGAACGAAAACTTTTTGAGGTATCTCATCTTGCCTCAGGACAATGAGCTGGCTATTGATTTGAGGCAAACAGCTGTTGTCATCATGGCTCACCTTGACCGTTTGGCTAGTCCATGTATGCCTCCACAGTGTAGCTCACCGACATCTCATAAGGTATATTGTTTATTGATGGTATTACAAATATCACTGGTTTTGGGTAGATAAATTTGCTCACCAGGCTTTTGTTAACAAATCAACATCTTACAATGACAGATCAAACTACCATATAAACATATATTCATATACAATTTTTTGGTAACCAGCAACAGTAAAGAGCGAGGAGAGAAAGCACAGTAGGTAAGGAAATGTACTTAAGCCAGAAAGTGTGAAAAGTCTGATTTCTGTAGTGTAAAGTAACTCTCAGATCAAAGTAAGAAGATGCACATACTATAAAGTGCATACAGCCTGAGCTGATAAAACATTTAGAAACCTAGGAGTCCGCTAGTATAGTAAGGAAATGTTTGGATAATTGCAGACAAATTCGTTTTCACACCTTTCACATAAAATTAGTTTAACGGTTTCAAAAAATGTTTTTGCCTATTGGTAGCTTGCTCATGTTCATGGTGAGCTATGGCATTTACAGCTAAACCCAGCACTATTTAGTATTATTATTATTATTATTATTATTATTATTATTATTATTAAGCCCATTAATGCCTCTCTCTCTTCCTGCAGGGGTCTCTACAGGAGGTCATCAGTTGGGGTTTGTTGGGATGGAAATATTATGCTAATGTGAATGGTCCTTTGCAATGTGAAGCACTTGCTAGTCTTGGAGTTACTCAGATTGCCTGTGCAGAGAAATGTTTTCTAATATTGTCCAGAAATGGCAAAGTATACACTCAGGCTTACAACAATAATACACTGGTAAGTTATTTGCTCATAGCACCTTCTCTGCATGTTTAAACCAAATTGCCAAATTCCTCACATGTGCGACGTGTACATTTTAACACCTAGATTATTAGTAGCGAACTAGTATCCATCCAACTGATGAATGGATTTGAAAACCACTAGTGCACATGAGCTGCATGTTGTTCTCAGAGTTAAGAAGTGAAATGTTTTAGTTCATATTTTTTGTGTAGCAAGCAGGCACCAGACTGATTAAAAAGGGACACCGTTAAGTTAAAAGTTAAGAGAAATATTGAGCCTCTTCCCATTGAAATTGTAAATTTTTGTTTATTTCTCCACTAGGGACCGCAGTTGGTTCAAGGTCTTTCTTCCCGAAATATTGTGAAAATTGCTGCACATTCTGATGGGCAGCATTACCTGGCATTATCTGCTACTGGAGAACTTTTCTCATGGGGATGTGGTGATGGGGGGAGATTGGGCCATGGTGATACTGTGTAAGTCAAAACTTTGTGTGATAACCAATGTTTTTTTATATATTAGATTTGAAAGATAACTTTTTTTTTTAATTATGTATTTTAATTTGTTTTGTTGTGGAACACAGACTAGTTTTATTTACATTGATTGACTTGCTGAATACATGACGTGTCAGAATAATTGCTGCAAAAATGTACAACTTCCAATGTTTTTGCAATCACACATTTATCTAGCAGTCACATTTACACTAGTAAAATTATGGTAAAATGTTTTAGTTTATTCATTCTTATTTGTACCTAATGCAAACCGTTTTAAATACAGCCTGCATTTGCATTTATTAATGTATCTAGAATTGTTATTTCTCAAACATACTTTTAACCTTGCTCTTTCCATCAGATCACTAGAAGAACCTAAGCTGCTATCTGCTTTGTGTGGGAAACAGACTGGGAAGCAGGTTGTTCATATTGCATGTGGAAGCACTTACAGTGCAGCTATCACTGCTGAAGGAGAACTGTACACATGGGGACGTGGGAATTACGGAAGACTTGGACATGGTGCGTAAATATGGGATAGCTGTTTTTTGATATGTAATTGTACAGTGAACACGGCAGCAATAAACTGGAAAGATTCAGGTTGTAATGTCCACATGCAACTGATACACAGTAGCCTTAGATATATTGTTCACGGTACACACAAAATGTATGATGTATACCTTCCAGCTGAGTTTAAAGTTTAATTCTAAATAAACGTTGCTGGATAAAATTACATTTTTATGCGAAATCTAAAATATTCCTTATGCCAAAGTTTTTTAATTTTTAGATCTTTCCAATTTCAAAATCTCATGAGCTTGATTTCAGGTGGTATTTGTTGAAGTGAAGCACACAATATAGGAGTAGAAATAAAATTTACAGGATTAATTAAATGTTTAATCTGTCTATTTAAATTTGCATGTAAATTATAGTTTTTTTTTATTTAAATGTACATTTGCCAATCTATTTAAAAACTTAAATAAACTAGGAAATGTTGTGCTTCTTATGTTCTTTATAGGCTCTAGTGAAGATCAAACAGTTCCTATGTTGGTTACTGGACTAAAGGGACTAAAGGTTATCGATGTGTCCTGCGGAAGTGGAGATGCTCAGACTCTTGCTGTCACAGAGAATGGTTAGTTTATATTATGTAGTATCTGCATTTATTTATATATAATGTGTGTGTGTATATATAATGTGTGTATGTGTGTATATGTATGTATGTATGTATGTATGTATATATATATATATATATATATATATATATATATATATAGTGTGTGTATATATATATATATATATATATATATATATATATATATATATAGTGTGTGTATATATATATATATATATATAGTGTGTATATATATATATATATATATATATATATAGTGTGTATATATATATATATATATATATATATAGTGTGTATATATATATGTATATGTATATATATATATATATATATATATATATATATATATATATAATATAGTGTATGGAAAGAGGCAGGGAGAGGGGTGGGGCGTGGGAAGAGACATAGCGAGGCAAACAGCATTGTGAGGTGTATTGTGTGTGTGTGTAATATTCTGAATAGGAAACACATTTATTTACTTGTTTTGGACATTCAAATGTGAACACAAATGCACACACACACTCACAGTATCATTTTAGAGATAACTTGTATCATTATTCTTTCTAATAGGCCAAGTGTGGTCTTGGGGTGATGGAGACTATGGAAAACTGGGTAGAGGGGGTAGTGATGGCTGCAAAACACCTAAACTCATTGAGAAACTTCAAGACCTGGATATTGTCAAGGTGCGCTGTGGCAGTCAGTTTTCTGTAGCAGTTACCAAGGATGGCCAGGTCTACTCCTGGGGAAAAGGTGACAATCAGAGGCTTGGACATGGGACAGAAGAGCATGTTCGATATCCCAAGTTATTGGATGGCTTGCAAGGTAATACTCTTGACTTACCCAAAAAATGTTTTTAGTATTTAAAAGCTGTGAAAAGCCAAACCTTAACAATGGACCTTTAAAGGACCACTAAAGTATCAAATTTATAGGATATTGTTTTGATGAACTTAACTTGATGATGTCCAGAATATAATTTTTGACAGTAAAAAAAAAAAAAGAAATAAATGGCAACTATTTATTTTAACTATTGTTTTCAATTTTGGTTAAACAATGACAGTTTTCTGTTTGTAAGAGGAATAAAATTCTTCTTTGATAGCTGATCTGTATTCAATTCTGTTAAAACCTCACCTTTTAATTGCCCTCTGATAAAAATACTCAATGGCAGAGCAAGGCCCAAAACGATAACCTTCCCAGGCAAGCTGGAGAGTCTAGCAATCCACAATGGAATCCTCCGCGACACAATCATCTTAATATAAGATTATTATTATTTTTTTTTGTCTAAAAACACTGTTATGTTGTCTTCACCAGCATGTGAAGATTTTACCAAACTACAGTGGTATATGAATTTCAATGTATATAAAAAAAATCTTTAGTGTTATGATTTTATATTACACATGGCCCACTAACTTGAATTTATGTTCAGTAATAGTGGAGCCATTTCCAAAGTCTAGGGATTGGATACCTAACTGTATTATTACCAAGATGAAGAATGATCATATCTGTTTTTATTTGAACATACACTAATAAAAGAACGGCCTTTGAGAGGTAGTTGTATGAGACATTGTTAATCTTTTGATATCTTCAACATTTATTCATGGTATTTAAATATTCATGTTCTTTAGTTTAATATTGTTTTGAGACCCTATTGCACACACTGCACCTTTTTTAATCAGATTGCTCTTCTGAATCACCTGTAGGCGTTCCTTCATCTCTTTACACTTTCCATTATCTGCTCCCTTGTGTTTCTTCTGTAATTTGGTGTGCCAGTAGAAATCTGGCAATGCACTACCACTATTATATCGGATTCCCTACTCTTTCTCTACAGCATAATATTGCTAATCTGTGAATAACTCTTTTGGTAGGCAGGAACAGTGAATGGGGTGATACTAGTCAAGAGTGAGGAAAAGAGGAGGCAGTGCAGCATATTGAAACATAGCGAGGGGAGACTAGAAACATAAGAGGAAGATAGAACAAACAGAAATTGTGGTTGGGCCTAAGGCAAGTAGTGAGAAATGACCTAGCTTGTGACTGAGTAGGTGGGCAAAGGAAGAACAGAGTGGGACGCCATGTTTTTCAACTCCAGCTTTTCTGAACTGTTATACTAGATTCATAGGATTTAGTGTTTGAGTGCAGGTGGCCCAGTCCTTTTTATGTAATACTGTTGCTTGCTTCTCTACAATATTAGGACCTGACTTTGTTAGCCTTACTAAATCCAGTCCTAACTCTTTGCTACTCAAAAATACATATTTGCCATTTATTTATGGTTGGGACCTTTTTTACCCTCTATCTCCAACCTATTTGCATGCCTTCCAGAACTTGCAAAACTTAGTAGTGGGGACCCTGGTTTTGAGAAACAGATGTTCATTATATTGTATTAGCAGATAGTGTGTCCTCTAATTATGTGTTGTTTTTACAAGCAGGTAAAAAAGTGTTGGATGTGGCTGTCGGCTCCACACATTGCCTGGCACTGACTGAATCTGGGGAAGTTCACAGCTGGGGCGGCAATGATCAGTGTCAGCATTTTGATACCTTGCGCATTGCAAAACCTAAGCCGTCTGCTCTTCCTGGGTTGGACTCCAAACATATAGTTGGAATTGCATGTGGTCCTGCTCAGGTATTTATTTGAAATATTTTTGTTCTTGTGGATATTTTTCTTTCACAAATCCTTCTACTTTGATTCTAATGCAGAAATTCTATTTTCCTAAAGAGTTTTGCCTGGTCGTCTTGTTCAGAATGGTCTATTGGACTGCGTGTTCCCTTTGTGGTGGATGTTTGTCCTGTGACCTTTGAGCAGCTTGACCTCCTTTTGCGCCAGGTCAGTGAGGGAATGGATGGGAGCTCAGACTGGCCACCCCCTCAAGAGAAGGAATGCATGGCTGTGGCAACGCTTAACCTGCTGAGGTTACAGGTACTGAGAACCTCTATGTAAATTACAATAGTTTATTATAGGGGTGTCCAAGCTCGGTCCTGCTGGGCCGCACACAGGCCTGGATTTATGCATATCTTTGCTGCACACAGGTGAAACTATTGATTCAGTCATCCTGATTGGTTCACTTGTGCACAGAAAGGAAATCCTCAAATCCAGGCCTGTGTGCGGCCCAGCAGGAACCAACTTGGACACCCCTGGTTTATTACTTTTGCATATCACATACATCACTTAATGAGATGTTCATAGCATACATTAACTTTGAAATAAAGATACATATGCCAAAATGGCATAAAAGTAAAAATATAAAAGTTTTGTAAACTTATTCTACAAAGTTTTTTTTGTGGAACTTCAGCATTAAAGACACTTCACCTATCAGTGACAAGTTTTGTATTCAAGTCTCTTATTTATTGTATGCTATTTTGAAGAACTAGTTTTTATAAACTGCAAAAAAAGTTAAAGTATATTATCAGGTTTCACTTGTATTGAACACATTTTAAATTATTTTGTATATTTTAATTTGGTAAACACTTGCAGCTTCCATAAACCTTTTCTATTTAAATGGAGAAAAAGCATATGGAGTTGATGAAGGCGGGGGGGGGGGGGGAATTCAAATCATCTCCTTATTTCAGTAGTAAATTGCCGTCACTAGTTTGTATTTTCAGTCAGTCATACTTTCTGTACCTCCTCTTCCCTGTAGTTGCATGCTGCCATTAGTCACCAAGTTGATCCAGAGTGTCTGGGCCTGGGTCTAGGCAGTGTCTTGTTGAACAGTTTGAAGCAGACAGTGGTCACATTGGCTAGTAATGCTGGAGTGCTCAACACCGTGCAGTCAGCTGCCCAAGCTGTATTACAAAGTGGATGGTCTGTTCTTTTGCCGACAGCTGAGGAGAGAGCCAGAGCCCTATCGGCCCTTCTACCAAACGCAGGTACGGACAGTGTTCCTAATTCTTTGTTTATATGAAAGCGAGAAATAAATTAAGACAATTAGCAAGAATGCAAGGGAAATCATACTTCAGTACAAAGTACTGAGGTTATCAAAAGGGGCTATGCTCTGAAGTTTGAATGTTGGAGGGGTGGGTGCTTACATGTAAATAATAATTATTTACAGAAGGATGGTGGGTTAATGAAATAACCTCCCAGTGGAAATGTTTGTAATTAAGAAAGTGAAGGAAGGCAGACAGATTTTGAATATATAAAAAATGAGCATATGACATGACCTCTTCTTGGTTTGAGGGTTTAAAACAGGCAAAGGGGTGCATTTAAAAGATTCAGGTGGTACTAAAATACCATCAGCCTATTTTTCATAAATGCTTTTTTTTGGGGTAAGCATGTCCTTTTTTTGCAATTCTTTTGTTAGGTTTAAAATGTATCTGTAGAACGCAAGTGTGCAATTTGCCTAATGTGGTATCAGTAGAGAATATACAGTGCAGTATCCAAAAAATACAGATCAAAATAAACAGCAGTGCTGACCTTGTTGCAATACTTGCACTATGGGGGTTTAGTCTGGGATTTATACATTTTAATTAGGAGTAGATTTAAAAAAAAAACTTGTCTCCTGCTCAGATTTTCGAGAGATAGTTATTGCACTGTATGCTGGGAACATGGGTCTGGACATGCAAATATGCTCACAAAGGCTTCGCTCTTTAATCGTAATACTACTTCAGACGTGGCTCCTTTTAAAGCATATGTCTGTTGTATTGCACGGATGGATTATGCACAAGCCAGGAAACCTTCCCACAGACAGCACTGTTTCAAGGTTGCATCCTCTCCTCAACGTGGGGCGCTAATGATTGCTGTGTCACTGAAATGGGCAGCAGCTCAAAATGTATTAATAATAAATCATAACTGTATATTTAGGTGAATATCAATTTCATTATGTGACTTGTTTTATTGATGTAGTGGTTGTTCAAGCAGTCTCCAAAGACCTTTTTAAAATTACTTAAGTGGTCCAACAAAAACCTCACTATTTTCAAGCGGTCCTGGTATTAAAAATAAAACGCAGGGAAATATTTTTCACTTTTTGTTAATGGTTCTCTGAAAAAACGTGTTTAATCTTCCCAGCCATGGAAAGTGCAAAAGGATTATTCAGTGCACGAGTTTTAAACTGCATGTGATGTTTGTCAACACTTTAAAAAGATGCTGGTGCATGCAGTGAATATTACAATTATTGCAAGCTACTCTTAAGGACACCCCAAAAAGCAGATAAGTTATTTTCAGAAATTCTAAGATTGAAGTTAATTTTTAATAACTGCACTGTTACTGTTATACACACAAAACATTTATGTAATATTTAAAAAAAATTCATGGTAGGACATTTCAGAATTACTTTAATTTTATAATGCAGGGCTATGCAATGTTATGTGCTATCTTCATTAGAATTTGTTTTGCTTAGAAATAACTTGTGCCCTCTGATTTAGCTTCTGGAAATGAGATGACCATAAGTCCTGGACGCCGCTTCATGATCGATCTACTGGTGAGCAGTCTTATGGCTGATGGAGGCTTGGAGTGTGCACTTAATACAGCAATAACAGCAGAAATCCAGGTACAAATAAGCTCTCTCCTAATGCATGCTATTTTTATTTAATCTTCATGTTAATATGTTTTACAAGAAAACAACCAAATTTACCTTTTACCCTTTTATGCACATTGTAGGATATAGAAGCAAAGAAAGAGGCACAGAAAGAAAAGGAAATTGATGAGCAGGAAGCCAATGCATCCTCCATGCACAGGAGCAGCACGCCACTGGATAAAGATCTGATTAACACTGGGATCTATGAGTCAGCCGGGAAACAGACGTTGCCTCTTGTTCAGCTAATACAGCAATTACTCAGGTTACGAAGTTATTTCCATTAGGTAGTTGTGTATATTCTGTTGGGTAGATGCTGAATGCAGACTTTGCTCAAAATATTGCACAGTGTAGGTAGATGTAACATACCCATATTTCTTTTGTGTCTTAAACCTTTATTTTAAGTACAGCGCCTTCATAGACTACAATGGACTCTGCTCCAAAACTATTTGAAAAGGATTGTTATGCAAATGACATTTGTCCACATATTGTGTAATAACATACCATTTTTTTTGTTTCTTTAGGAACATAGCTTCACAGACAATTGCAAAGCTGAAAGATATGGCACGCCGCATTTCTTCTTGCGTAGACCATGAACATTACAGTAAGGAGAGATCTGCATCCATGGACCTTCTGTTACGTTTTCAGAGATTGCTAGTCAGCAAACTGTACCCTGGCAATGGTGTGGACCAAACTGCAGGCAACCTTGGTACGTTTACATAATAATAAGTTACACTATGCTACGGACACAGTAATTATAGTTAGTTACTATATTTTTGTTTGTCCTTTCAGTTGCAGAGCTTTTAGGAGTTGGGTCCCTGCTGAAGAAATACACTGCTCTTCTCTGCACGCACATTGGAGACATACTTCCTGTTGCAACTAACATTGCCTCCACTTCACACAGGCATTTTGCAGAAGTTTCCCGCATTGTGTCTGAAGATTTAACAGGTAACCTAGAAATCCAGAATCACATTATTGAATTCTTGGCCTCGATTTGTGACAGATGATTTTATGTATTAACTTATGACTTCTTTCTTTCAGGGGTTCTTCTCCCAGAGCTTGTTGTTTCCATTGTTCTTCTGCTATGTAAAAATGCTGGGCTCATGCAAGAGGCTGGTGCTATCCCGCTTCTTGCCAGCCTTCTGGAACATTTAGATAGGTTTAACCATCTGGCACCTGGTAGAGAGAGAGACGACAATGAGGATCTGGCTTGGCCAGGCATTATGGGTATGTGTTATATTATTGCATTCTACCTACAAATCAAAGTTAAACTGTGTTAAAATGCTCTTAGAATTAGCCACACGTTTTCTGATTCAAACTAAACATTTTGCTCCCATTTCCAAAAAGGTTCCTTTTTCAATGGTCAGAGCTGTAGAAACAATGAGGAGGTAACACTGATACGGAAGGCTGATTTGGAGAATCACAATAAAGATGGAGGTTTCTGGACTGTAATAGATGGAAAAGTATATGACATCAAGGACTTTCAAGCACAGTCTCTACATGCCAATACTATACTTGGTAGGAAAAGTTGCTTTTTGATTTTCTTACTCTCACTTTAGAGAAGCAATTTGTCAAACTGAATGAAATTATGATTACATGATCATTTTATGTCCCTTTCATAGCCCACTTTGCTGGTGAGGACCCTGTAGTTGCTCTTGAGGCTGCTTTGCAATTTGAAAATACAAGAGAGTCTATGCACGCCTTCTGTGTTGGTCATTATATGGAGGTACGTTAGACGGTTTGCAACAACGGATTAAAAAATATGTTAGAAATTCAAAACGCACAGCACAGATAAACAAGCTAGATCTTTTTGAGAAATCACTGACATTTTTAGGAAAAAACACAGAAAAAGAGATATGCACCAGTAAAAAGACACAGGGAGGCCAAAATGTTGTTTCTGTACTTTGTTTCTCTCATATAGGAGGACTGCATGGCATTCTGAGTTCTGACCTGTCATTCTGGACTAAGTGGGACTAAAATGTTGCAGGACATTCCTCCTGTGTGATAGCACAAGTGAGCTGAAACTTGTTTGAAACTACACCCTAAGTGCCCACTAACCTAGATAAGAGAATGATACAACCCATTACTCTTTTTACAACCATTACAACCTATTAGAGTGAAATGTAGTTAAGCACAAAGCAACATATGGATCTTATGTTCATCCTAATTATGGCTGTGCTGCTAGACCGTAAAGGAATAGGACCAATTGAACCAGAGCAAGGGGCTTCTTTCAAAGAGGCATAAAGTACAACTTTCAGCTGGCTCACATGGTCTTTTCTTATCTGCTAAGTTAACTTTGTTTTTTTACCCCAATGCTTCAGCTGGTAGGCTGTTCCACTTATCACTCACCAACATCACCATGCCTATAGGAAAACCAATTTTTCCTTCATTAAAACCACATTTCACAAATTCTTCATACATGTTCACCTTTTTTTAGTTCACTCTAACTTTTTTTTTTTTCATTACTTAAAAAAAAAAGGCTAAAATTCCTGCTTGTACAGTGTTATGGTTAACAACAAAACTAACACAATTAAAACCGTTAATATAGTTCAGTTGTAGCTAAGTTAAGTTGTACCTATACATATTTTTATTGCAACGTTCTTTGTTCTGAGATTGGACGTAAATGAATAGACCTGGGTGATTGAGCTTTATCAGACCAGTGAAAAGTTACTGGTCTTTGGTAATTCAACACTGTTGTTCATTGCCAGTTTGCTCTCTTATTACAATATTATTATTATTATTATTTATTTATTTATTTATTTTAACTAACCCGGATAAATGTTTAGTGTATATATATTTAGTCTGAATAATTCAATAAATATGTCTACTGGTTATAGATTCATGCTTAGCCCAAAATTGCTGCAACATTTGCTTTCTCCTGGATTAATGTATTTTTCAGAGATCTATCTTGGTAACTGATGCATCCAAAGATCTTACAGCTGACAGGGTTACATTTGATATCTCACAAATCTCTAGCTCAGTTCATGATATCTTTTTTTATGTAATTCACTTGTGCCATACTTGGAAAACAAATAGTATTTCTATTTTTTTTTTTTTTTTACTCTTGTAGTTCAACATTCTCATTTTCATGTAGTGTATTCACATTTCTTGACTCAATGTCTAAAACTAATAACACATTCAGTGCCATGTATTAGATAATTTATGATACAACATATGTTTTGTGTTTAACTCTTGCTGGCGTATGATATTTTGAGCTGTCTGTTGAATTCCTCTATCTTGTGCACAGCCGGATCAAGAAGTGATTACAGCACCTGATCTCAGCAGCTTGTCCTCTCCATTGATGGACACGGAGAGAAATTTAGGACTTCTTCTTGGTCTGCATGCATCCTACTTGTCATTAAGTACACCCTTATCACCTGTGGAATTTGAATGTGCCAGTAAGTAAATATTGTCACTTATACATAACTAGTATCACATAAATATAACCTAAAACATTTGTTGATGATATAACATTTTAAATTAAAACATGGCTACATATCGCACTGGTTATTTTTGTTAGAGAATTTTAGAGTACAACGCATGCACAGCTTTTCATACATGGAGTAATTGCTCTGTTTTCGGTACTTCCTCAGCCCTCTAAAGAATACATAGTACACTCAATTTAGACAATTTAGTGATTTATCTTCAGTAAATAAAAGTATATTCGATATCTAGGTTCTTTGAGCCACAATCCGCATGCTTTTGACAGCCCGCTGCTTTCTCTTTGAGATATGACTGATTGCCATATTTTACTTCGCACACTTCCCAGCGGCAGCTGTTGCAACCATAATCTAGAAACTTTATAAAGTTTATTACAGTAGACTGTGAAACTGTGATCCAACCAGAAGCAAAGTAAAACACGGCATCATACTGAGATGAAAAATAAAAGGGAATGTTGTATACAGGACGTATTAGCTGAAGAAATGCAAGTCACTTAATATCAATTTGAACGTTTCTTTGCACTATTTTACACATTAACTCAAAAAGCTTGTTCTAGAATTTACCATGGACATTTCAGAGGACCGAATAATGTATTTTTAAATGTCACCTAATGGGCAAAGAAGTAGTAATTTGTCTGTGGTACAAAGAAATGGATACTGGGATTGACTTGTTTACACTCAGACCAGGTTTATCAAAAGGCAAATGCATTTTGACTTCGATTCACCTCAATACACTCCTAGCTTTCAGCCTTCAAATCTGCCATTTTATCCTATTTCTTATGTGAATTCCTCAGTAGATGACCTATTCATAGTTATGTGGTGTATTGCATGTTGTAATGAATAGCGTATGTGATAGGTTTGCAGAACATATCGTATCTTGTAATGGTTTTCAGTGTGAGGCGTAATTTCAGAATAGAAAAGGGACATTTTACATATCTGTATCAGTCTTTCCAATTTTACATATGTACTCATAGCTACAGAAATCAGCCTTCTGGGAGTTCTTAAAGAAGCCAGGGAATGAGTGTCCCTATGTATCTATAAACACCCATTACCATGGCTGTAAATAAAAACGAATGGGAAGGTTTTTTTTTTTATCCCTCCGCCTATGACTCACTATTTTCCTATAACCAGGGTTTTATGGACTCAAGTGGAACTAAAATTTCAACCAGTTACAATGGGTATCTGTTTGGATCCCCATGGTAATTTAAAATATAAACATGGTGGTTCCTATAGACCCCCAGGGTACTTAATATTAACCCCAAATCCTTGAGGGTCCCCATGGTATACTAAACTATGACCATGGGGGTTCTCATGGACCCTCCTGGCACACAAAAGTAACCCCTATACTATGGGGGTCGGGACATTCCATGTCATTTCAACGAGGTCATGTCACCCTCCGTCTCGGATGTTGATGAAATTTGGTGTACACCCTTCCCTTATGATTGAAAGAAACACCATTAAATGTTTTCCCTCTCTCAAACGGTTAGTTTCAAGTTTCGTTAAATCTGCGTTTTCTTTGCTTCTTGAGACCCTCTGCACAAAGTACATTTTATTTTTTTCCCCTATAACCAATGATCAGATCTTTGACATTTTACACAGAGCTCAATAAAATGATGAGAATTTCAGAATAAAATACACCAGCACTTAAAAGATTTTATAAATGCCCCAAAAAATGTATAAATGTACTTGTAGCCTAGCTTTTTTTTTTTTTGGGTGGCAAAACTAGGTTTAGAAAACCCTGAATTTTCATTGTGTGGGCATGAAGGAACCAAAGTTTTTTTGATGTTGAAAATTATTGCAAAGACATACTCTTTCTCGGCAAAGAATGACATTTTGCACAACTTTCCTACAATCCATAGCTGTTATAGAAAAAAAATAATGAAACAAAGTTGTTCAATTTAAAAATGAACATAATATTGGTTATTATAGTTTTTTTTTTTTTTCCGGATGTGCAGACTTGTTTTTAGTTTTGCGGTATTTAAAATGATAAAAATCGTGAAAGCAGAAATTTAACCAAAGTAAAAAATGACCATAAGACGATGTTCTTATCGCAGTTGATTACATTAGAAATTGTCCTCCAGTTTCTTTTCTGTAGCCTCAGTATCAGCTGTAGGTTTTAAAAAAAATTTCTTCCATCAACGCCATACACTCGTTGGGAAAGAAGTATCTTCTGCCAGTTATTGTCTGTCAGGGTTGTAAAATAGCAAGCATACGAGGAAATGGTATTGTGCAAGAATAGTCACGGCTAGGCCAGCAGAATGAAGGTGAAGGTCCATTTGGGTGAAGAAATTTTACAAAAGCATCTCCCTCGTCTTTATTAATCTCCAATATTATTCCAAAGTACCACAAATGATCATACTTGCAAGCAACAAAACATCCAGGATACAGATCAGCATCAGGTTGAAAGTGAGGGAGGGTTCTTTAGCAATGCTCATTCTTCTTGCTTCAGTTGTGCCTGTAGAATTGAGTGGTTTAAAGTTGTGGAAATTGCGAGTTCCAGGGAGTGTCTGCACGTCTCTGAAACTGATTTTGATGGAAGAGCGGATTATGTCTATGTCTTCCCTTGCAATTTAATGGAATTTGACCTTTTCAATTATTTTTTTTGTCACATAAATCAAAAAATGTTTTTGGAGTAGTAATCTGCTTGTCAAGGGGTCTCTGAAGACTCTCTTTTCTATCTAGACTTTTTGTAGTTCCACCAATTTTGTTGCATTCTGACTTGCCAAGACTAGTGCCAAAGAAAGACCACTGTGCATTTATTTGGAAATCTTCCTGATGATGACAGAGATTTAGGAAGTTTAACTTCTTTTTCTACTGTGCTGCACAGCCGTCACTAAAGTAGTGTATCTGTTTGATGTGGGTAAAATGATCTTTTATATATTTCAAAACTATTTCTTGAGTTTTTTGTATACCATATTCACATCATGTTTTAAATCATCCGAAACAATGCAATGGGATGAGTTAATATTCTCTCTGTCAGGACTTTTATAATGCACAACCCGAGGATGCAAAGTACAAGATTTAGAAGTCCATTGGTACCCTTGTACCTCATCTTGGATGTTGAATGAAAAGTTTTCACTGAAATCTAGTCTAATAGCGGCAGTGTGTGATGGAAGGTTTTCTTTTTAAATTTTAAGGAAGGAAGACTGTGACTTTGCTATGAAAGAATGAGGAATCAAATGTTCTATTTTGTCTGTTAGATCATCAATGAACTCATCTAGTATTAAAGTGGTTTTGATCAAGTGTGTTCGATCTGTGGAAATCCATTGTGAAAATTCAATGGGTCACAATGAGATTCCAAGTGGCTGACAAGATTATTCTTTGCAGGACATTTATTTGTGTCTGAGAAATAGCCAATAACTTCATAACTTCAAATTAAAATATCCCAAAATTAAAACAAATATGCACTTTAGAAAAAAAAACTATAATAAACAATATTAAGTTAAATTTTAAGACCACTTTGTTTCATTAATTTTTTCTATTACAGTTATGGATTGTAGGAAAATTCTACAAAATGGCTACCCGAGTAGCTATTCTTTTCCCACAATATCCAAAGAACGTAACATTTTCGTTACAAGGAATAAAACAAAAAACATAAATTTCATTCTTTGTCGAGAGAGCATGTCTGGGCAATAATTTTCAACATCAAAAACTTTTGGTTCCATCATGCCCACATGCTGAAAATTCAGGGTTTCTAAACCTAGTTTTTCCACCAAAAAAGGCTATAAGTAAATTATTATTTTTTTGGGCATTTATAAAATCTTTTTAGTGCTGGTGTTTTTTTCCCCCCTGACATTGTCATCATTTTATTGAGCTCTGTGTACATTTTCAAAGAGATCTGATTATTGCTTATGGAGAAAAAACATAAAATGTACGCAAGGGTATCTTGTGTCGAGGATCTCGAGGCACAGACAACGCAGATTTAACGAAAATTCAAAGTGCTATAAAATTAAAACCATTTGAGATAGAGGTAAAACATTTAAGTTGGTTTCTTTCAACCATAAGGGAAGCGTCTACCCAAAGTTTAATCAAAATCTGAGGGTGGTGGGTGACAAAACCCTTGTTTTTTGCGTTTATTTGGAATGACCCAATCCTCAAACCCACTAGGACACCCTTTCTACCATAATTGGATGAAAAAAACTATGTAAGTGGGAAAACTATACGTTGCCTATCCTTTTGCAGCATTCCAGCTACAATAATAAACGCTCTGGTCCTCACTTTTTTTAATCTTTGGATAAGGGGGCAGTTCCTTGTTTAAAGAATATGTTGTCCTCCCCTTTCTTGATTGAAGCATTTGGTCATCATCTTTGGTCTGTGGAAATGGACCTCCACCTAAAAAAAAAAAAAATTACTTGCTTGTCTATAAAAAATAAATAAAAGAAAAATCTGAAATGAATTCCTCCTCCGAGGATCTCCTGCACAACTATCTTTTTTTATATTTTATCTTTCCTTCATGTTATGTACTATTTTTCAATTGGCTGAAATGTGTCAATCAAGAAATAGGGTGGATTATGCAATAACCATGGTATTGCATGCTTATGCAGAGCTGAAGAGTGAGGTCTGGGGTTTTAATGATTGTTACCAGACAGTGTGAAAAGCATAGGTACAAATGTATTTTATGTACTATTTTTTTTTATGCATATAGTGTCTGGGATTATGGGGTTGGATGGACCACCATGGTGCAATGGATTCATAAGTACCCCCCATGGAGGTATTTTAGTTGGGGGGGGGGTCTAGGGGGATACCCGGGATTATAGGAGTTACTGGGTATTAAGGGGAATCCTAGGAGATACCCAGCTCATAGGGCTAGAGGGTCGAAAAATCAAATACAAGAGGTTTTTTTATATTTAACCCCTTCTCTGCTTTGGAAAATGATTTACATAGATAGGGATATAAGAGGATGTTGGGACTATTGTAGTGTGTTCATGTTAGGTAGTGGGTGCCATATCTTAGCTTTGCTGTGGGTATACATTTAGCCAGGATGCGATTATATGTTAGAGTTAGAGAACTCCTGCCAACCCCCCTGAGATGGTCAATAAGTTTTACAAGTTTCTTTATTGAATATTTACAGAAAATTGCTTTTTCAAAGCTCCAATTGCCATCCTTATGGGGACCCATTTAAGCCATTTTATGTATACAGGATAAATGTATTCAAGAATATTACTGCTGGTTTATCAAAAGGCATTTTAAAGCTGTTCTGAAATGACTGTGCTGCCAAATTGTATTCAGGCATTTTTTGTATAGATTAGTGTATAGGCTACTTGATGAATACTTCTTTGAAAATAGAATGGTTTATTGCTGCTGTAATGGTTTTTATATATTGACTTGCTGTTTAAATCTAGGCCTCCGTGTTGCAGTACATGCCAGCTAATTCCCTTGATTTATTACATAAATATTTTTTTCGCAATAGAGGTTTAATGAATTCCTGATACTTGTTAAACATTCACATATTTTTATTTTTTAGAGTGGCTGAAGTCCTCTATCTTCTCTGGAGGTTTGCAGACCAGCCAGATTCACTATAGTTACAACGAGGAGAAAGATGAAGACCATTGCAGTTCACCTGGTAATACAACTCCGAATAAAGCAAAACTGTATGCACATCGCCTCTCCTTCAGTGATCATTCTCAACCCTTCCTGCAGGCCATTGCAGATAACAATGTTCAGGACCACAATGTAAAGGTTTGTTTATAAAGACATTTCTTGACTTAATATATATATGTTTCTCTGATCTACAGACATAATTGTCAGGTATCTATTTTATAGGAACCTTCTAAACCACTCCTTAATAAATACCATAAATGGCAGTTGTGTTTTCTTCCTTTTTCTTCTTTTTTCACTTTCTTTCAGCAAGACGCGTTCTTGAATAAGCAATATATAATTATAAATGATACTTCCTTAAAAATCAACAAAATTCAGTTAACAAAAATGCCTCTCAATGATATTATGATTTAGAAACCATGTTTTTGAGTTAACCTGTACAAACTACAAATTCTAGTATTCGATTTTAAATGTGGTGTTCTCGTTTTTGGTTCTCAGGACTTTCTGTGCCAGATAGAAAAATACTGTAAACAATGTCACCTGACCACACCAATCACTTTTCCTCCTGAACACCCAGTGGAAGAAGTAGGCCGGTTGCTTCTTTGTTGTCTGTTGAAACATGAAGATTTAGGTATGTGATGAATCATCACTAAATTGAATTAAACTGTGACAATTCAAAGCACAAAGAGTATTTTATAACGTTCTGTTTTCTTTTAGGTAATGTTGCTTTGTCTCTGGTTCATCATGCTGCTCTGAGTGTGGAGCAGGTGAAGCACAAGTCCTTGCCCAAATCTGTTGTGGATGTATGTCGTGTTGTTTACCAAGCTAAGTGCTCACTCATAAAAGTACGTTATGTTTATTACTATAACTTCACAATCTCTAAAAAGTAATTTGCAGCCGTTCAACATTCTAATTGTTCCATTACTACATACAGACTCATCAAGAACAAGGTCGCTCCTACAAGGAGGTTTGTGCCCCAGTAATTGAGCGTCTGAGATTTTTGTTTAATGAGCTTCGTCCTGCTGTCTGCAATGATCTCTCGATAGTATCCAAACTGAAACTGCTCAGCTCTGTTCCCCGCTGGAAAAGAATTGTTCAGAAAATCATCCGTGAAAAAAGGAAAAAGAGAGGTATATTTTTCAGCTTGCTTTCCTTTTCTGTTCCATTTACCTTTCATGTAGATGCAATACAAGAGATGCCATCACTGCAGTTATTGAAGATATCTGCATGCCCCATGTGCCATAAATAATATTTATATTCATTGCTCTAGTGCCCAAAAAATCTGAGTCTGCTGATGTGGAAGAATCAAAGATTGGAAATGAGGAAGGTGAACTGGAAGAAACATGCGGTGTTCCTTCTAGTCCAGTCTCTGTGGATAAGAGACCAATAACTGTGAAATCGCCAAAAGTAAGTAACGGGAGATACTTGCAGTGGTATGTCAAGGACGTATAATTCCACCGAAATATGAGATGACAGTTGTGGATTGTATCGGCTATATGACACGACTTATAATTGCTGTAGGTGATGCAGAGAACTGGATTTAATTTCACTTGGGTAGATCTGTTGTTTCTTCATATGTTTTATTTGTGGAAAACTTACTGAATTCCCTACACCATATCCTAGAATAGCTAGTATAATGCAATTTAATTGCATGTTTTGCACTGCTATGATTGGCTTTAATGCACGTAATAAAATAAATGGTAAAGTATATATTTTTATTTTTCAGGATAAATGGCAGCCAATTCTGAGCACAGTAACAGGTGTTCACAAATACAGGTGGTTAAAACATACCATGTACGGTTCTTACCCTCAGTCTGCACTACTGAATACCATTGTTGAATTTGCACTGAAGGAGGAGCCAGTGGATGTAGAGAAAATGAGGAAATGTTTATTAAAGCAGGTAATGTGTACTCTGTTCCTTTAGGAATATGTTATGTACAAATGAATCCATCTTGATGAACTCTAAATCCTGAATCAAATTCTTTAACCCATAATACTTGCCCAAGACCCAAAATCCTCTTGTCGGGGATACGGTTACATTCCTGCACAGACTTTTCCACAGAGAGAAGAGCAAAACATTACATGGGTAATTTTGGTTCACAAGTAATGAAACTACAGTCAGTGTGCTCAGTGTATTTGTTTATTCAATAACCCTGGCTATAATTTACAGTATTGTGACTGGCAAGCCAGAATGTTAATTTTGCTTTTTTACATGGAATTACTTACATGCAACACAGGAAGAGTGTGTCTTGTTTGATTTTAAGAACAGCCTCATTTTAACTCAGTTTGGATAATCACAAAGCCTGAGCCACTGGTTAATTCACCTGTGTTCAAACTGTAATATGCTTCATTAGTGAATTTTGACACCTAGGCTCAGAGTAATGCTTCCCCTATGTGGAATCTCCAAAATAGTCTAAACATTTTTTTTTTATTAAAAACTAATCATTTTTAAGAGTTGTAAACATGCCATAAAAGAAATTCATGCATTGCATAAAGTGATACACAACACCCCCTGTTGGTTTAAAGATGCAGTAATATCTACTCATGTATTTACTAAGGTGAGAAGTTTCTCTGTAGTGAAGAGACCTCATTAGTTTAGTATGTATCTTACCCTGCAAGCTCTAAAGATGTCAACACATGTCACTGAGCTTAATTTAAAATAAGACGACACTCAAATGAATAAAGTCCATTGGTTATGAGAGAGTTTTAGTATTTCCTTACAATATGTTTAATATTTTATATTAAAAACTTCTCCAATTTTTTTTTTTTTTTTTTACAATTAATATTTACAAAAGTAGTGGCAGTAATGGCATGTAACATTTTGTTTTCCTATATATCAAAACATCAGTGTTGATTTTGTGTATATAATAGTTTCATAGTTTTCATGGTTATCTGATCCCATTTATCTATAACTTACCCTTCCGTTACCTGGAGTGCAGAGCAAATTAGTGGTTTAGACCAATATAACCAAATTCATATTGAACGCAAGGTAGCCGTTTGTCTTATGTGTAAATATTGTTTTGTAGTTGGAGAGAGCAGAGGTTCGTCTTGAAGGAATAGACACCATGTTAAAACTGGCAACAAAAACCTTTTTGCTCCCATCTGTGCAGTATGCCATGTTCTCTGGTTGGCAGAGACTTGTCCCTGAGGGAGCTAATTTAAGGTAAAGTATGAGTTTTTAGATTTTCTTTTTTTCTTTTAATTTTTGCCTTACTCTACATTTTGAATAGCTGCAGAGTTCATCTTTTTTTTTTTTTTGCTTTGTTATAGTGAGCCTCTTACTGATTGTTTGAAGGATGTTGACCTTATTCCCCCTTTTAATCGAATGTTACTAGAGGTGACATTTGGCAAATTGTATGCGTGGGCCATTCAAAATATTAGGAACATATTACTGGATGCCAATGGCAGGTTCAAAGAAATGGGTGAGAAATTCTTATTTGAGTTCATTTGTTGTATTGCTCCAACTTTATTGGATTTGGATTATTGTACAAATTGCAGTGGTTATCTTTAAGATTTCATATTTTACTAGGTGTCCAGCCTGTTCCTCTTCAGATGATCACCAATGAAAATCCTTCTGGACCAAGCCTGGGGACCATTCCTCAAGCCCGCTTTCTGCTGGTAATGCTGAATATGCTGACACGCCAGCATGGTGCAAACAGCCTCAACCTTCTTCTGAACTCTGGCATGCTAGCACTGACTCAGACTATCCTTCGACTTGTTGGTAGGGAGGTTTTTTTTTTCTTGCATTAATTATATTCCTAACTTTTTTGTGCCAATTATTTTGATCCATGCACTAAACTTAATATAGTTTATTTAGACTCTCTGTTTGCGATTATGCTCAAGAATTAATAAACAGTAAAAAAATTAATTGTATGTATTGATATGTGAACATTAAATTTAGTGCATTTGCTCTGTGCTTTAAAATGTAACGACTATGCTTAAATGTAATCTTTTTGTTTTGTGTGTGTGAATGACTGTACACCCCGTTGTGGATTTTCTTTTTGCATTTGTCTAGGTCCTAGTTCTGATAACTCTGATGATGATGCCAGTGTGTGTGTACTAGCAGCTTCTGCCACTGTTTTGGAGGAGTCTAGAAAAGAAGCCGCACCAGTGCAGCTCCCAGCCTCAGGACCAGAACTGGCAGCTATGATGAAAATTGGAACCAGAGTTATGAGAGGAGTTGACTGGAAATGGGGAGACCAGGTATATACCTTCTGCTTCACTGCATAAAAAAAAAAAAAAAAAGAAACAAAACAAATATATTGCTATGGTTATTGATCTGCAGCAACATTGCCTTTCTTTTTCTTACTGACTTTTGTGTGATGTGTGCTCACTTGTGCCCTTCAAAGGGAGAAATATTGTGTGGTTTATCAGTCTGGTCCCACTCACTCACTCCAGACCCAAAATGCAAGGCAATTCTACCCTTAACAGGAGAACCAGCAAACCCCAGACATACGTTTCGGCCTTCATTGGGTCTCGTCAGTGAGGTGTTGCGGATAACTCCCTATAGCACAGTGAGCAAGGGGTCCACGCCTGGATTCCCCTTTCACCCTTAGGGAGACTAATCCCGAAGGGTCATTTGAATAAACAAAACAAAATAGAGGTGCTTAATCAGAGAACAAACTACCCTTAATAGATTAGTTCTATGGACATGATAACCCACTCTGAGAGCAACCTCTTTTAGCCACTTGTGCCCTTCACAGGGAGAAATATCCTGTAGTATATCAGTCTGGTCCCACTCACTAGAGTGGTCCAGTCCCGAAATACAAGGCAATTCTACCCTGAACAGGAGAAATGGCAAACCCCAGACGCGTTTCGGCCTTTATGGGCCTTGTCAGTGAGGTGCAGCTGAACTCCCTTTTTTTTTTTATGTTGAATATTGCTGTAAAATGTTAAGTTGTAGTAATGTGTTAATCTGTGCTATGTATCTCTCTTATGAATAGGATGGTCCTCCTCCTGGTTTGGGCCGTGTCATTGGAGAACTAGGGGAGGATGGCTGGATAAGGGTTCAATGGGATACAGGCAGCACTAATTCTTACAGAATGGGAAAAGAAGGGAAGTACGATCTCAAACTGACAGAGCCTCCACCTGCTGCACAACCTATGGCAGATGATTCAGACACAGAGGATGATTCTGGTTAGTTGTGAATAATGTTAACCTCATTTAAAAAACATTTAGATTATTAATTTTATGAAATGTGTTCCAGATCTTACAATTTTTTAAGTTTTAAGCCTGCTTCAAAGTAATTTCTGTATTGTAAATTTAGATTAAACTTTTGTTAAAAGAGAAATAAAGAATTGGATACGGGACAAAAAGTAGGGTTAGAGATTTGAGACCAAATACTCCCCAAAATGATCTGTCATGAAAATATAAATAACAATAACGCTATAAGAAATTTTGTACAATACTAATAATTTTTTATGTAAAGCTCAACTATTAAAAATCTAAATGCATATCCTCATAATGAACTGCGTTCTAGTGGAAGTAGTGCATTTGTTGAACCTGCTGATCTAGACGTAGACTGATATACTTGTAAACATAATCTATAGCAAATAATTCTTACTCTGAGCATCTCTCCTTTTTGTGAAAAATTAAACCATAAAAATATATCTAATATTGAAGGGGTCTGTTAATGAATGGTGGTTATTAATTTTATGATATTTAGCACATACTTGCTTTGCCAACCTATTTCTTGTTTTTTTATTTCAGAAGGAGAACAAGTGGACAGAAATCTACACCCTACCTCCATGATGCTGATGAGCACAGTTAACCTGTTGCAGAACCTTTGTCTTTCAGCGGGTGTAAATGCAGAGCTCATGCAGAATGAAGCCACCAGGACATTGTGTGGTTTGCTACGTATGTTAGTGGAGAGCGGTGCTATGGACAAGAGTGGTGAGTGCAACTCTTGTGTTTGTGTTTCATTTTCACTGACATATAGTAGAAGAAAATTAGTGGAGGATTTAGATTTTTTTTTTTTTTTTTTTAATAATAATATTGTGTATTTTGTTTATAAATCTTTCCTCAAATACCATTCTATTAGTTCATATTTTATATGTTTTATTTTTCTAGTGACACCTTCTAGTAAGGTGGTGTATAAAGAGCAGCACAGAAGCTGGTGTACGCTGGGATTTATACGTAGTGTTGCACTTATGCCACAGATGTGCAGTACTCTCAGCATGTCACAGTGGATATCACTTCTCATGAAAATTGTAGAGGGACCAGAATCTTTTACTGCTGTGTCATTACAAAGACAGGTAAGCTGCTGTCATTTAGTCTTGCAGAATTGCTCTTCATTCAGCACTTCGCAATTTTGGAACTCGCCATGTATGTGGTGATGATATAAGGAAGACTATTTTTGGTTTGATAGATGTTCCGAATACATTTTTATATAATTGTGTTTTGATTTCACATCTAGATTCTCGCTGTTAGACTGCTGCAAGCAGTCCTTCCATCATGGGACAAAAATGAAAGGTCAAGGGACATGAAATTTCTTGTTGAAAAGCTCTTTGGTTTCCTGGGCAGCCTACTGCGCACTTGCTCTTCTGACATCCCTCTCCTACGAGGTATCTAGTGTGCTAGTATATGGGTCACCGGTGTCTCAATCTGCTATCTTGTTTCTGGTATGTAAACACTTGTTCTCTATCTGTAGAATCCACCCTTAGGAGGAGGAAAGCACGACCTCAGGCCTCTCTTACTGCCACCCATAGCAGTACTTTGGCAGAGGAGATTGTAGCATTGTTGCGGACACTTCATTCGCTCAATCAATGGAACAGTCTCATCAACAAATACATAAACTCACAGCTAAATTCTGTAACAAGCATTTTTGAGGGAAAGCGCCTTGATATGGTAAGTTGATCTATTATCCATTCTATTAATCTTTGCAGTACTGTCAGATGATATGTATATTGTTTGCTTACTTAATGAGTGTGTAAACAATTTTTCCCTTATGCTGAAAGGATACACTAAATTGTTTGTTTGTTTTTGTGTACATGCATGCTTTAGTTTTCCAGGATAGAAAAATGTATGTGATGTTAGTATGTGGAATCATAAATTATTAGTTGTATTTATGTTACAAATTGCAGTTTCCATATCTCATTTTTGCACACATTGTTGTATCAGGCTGTTTTGGAAGACTATTTTCCTGACTCGGAGAGCCCTGAAGTGGGCAGTCTGATGGCAGTCCTTGCTGTGATTGGGGGCATAGATAGCCGCTTGCGTCTAGGAGGACAAGTTGTTCATGATGAATTTGGAGAGGGCACGGTTACACGAATCACTCCAAAGGGAAAAATCACTGTACAGTTCCATGATGTGCGGACAAATCGTGTCTGTCCCTTGAATCAGCTCACTCCAGTAAGTGAACTTGAATTTGGAGAAATGGAATTATTTGTCTGATTAATAAGATTTTCGCCAATTCCTAAATAAATGAATGAATGTATCTTTGCCCAAAGGTGATGTTTGAAAGGTTATATGTAAAGTGTGTATAGTTTCTGCACATGTGTTTTACTATTAAACTGGTATTTTCATTATTTTGTGTTCTATATGTACATGGATTTTAAAAAGGAAAAAGGACTTCTCTCTTCAATGGATGCTTTGTGGTCAAAGAGGTTGTTAGAATGAAAAATAAAGTCTTATGTTTTCCAGTTATTTCCAATATACAGGAATATAGGATATGTTTAAAAGTTTTATGGCAACTGTTTATCAAATTAGATTTTTTTTTTCTTTCTAAGTTTTGTCTCGTTTTGTCTTTTTTAGTTACCGGTGGTGCCATTTAATGTAAACAACTTGCCTTTCACTGATTCAATGCTGTCTGTATGGGCACAGCTGGTAAACCTGGCAGGGTGCAAGCTAGAAAAGCACAGACTAAAGAAGTCTCTCAGTCAGGGACTTGCAGGTATGTTTTTTTTTTCTTCATGTTTCATATTTTCAGGTGAAGTTGTTCAAAATAATATATTTAAAATGTTGACAACTGTGGTTCTTTACGGACTAGTGTATCTCTTTAGCACTTGGGAAAACCTCAGTACAACTTTGATTTAATTTGTTTTTCTCTTATTTAAAAAAGGTCTGTAGTGAGAAAGCTGTATCGACAGTATCTTTCCCTTAAATCTTGAATGTGTTTTTTTTATTTTTTTTATTGTTGGTGCATTTGAGGGAACGTGTTCTTTTTAGGCCATCTTATTCCATGATATTTAGCTTTTTTTACTTTAATTTTGGTAATTGCTTACATATTTCTTTTTTAATTAGATATGTAAAATCCACTTACATTTCTACCATTTTTTTTCTCCAATTTTAATTACAAACATTTGTTAAAAATACAACAAACATTGCTTGTTTAATAAATACATTTTGTCAGTATAAACAGATGATGATAAAAGTTATCCAGGTTGTGCAACAGGTTACTTCCTTAAATGCTGTAAACATACTGTAGACATACTGTATGCATCATTAATGTAGTAAGCTATTATTTAACTATGCATCCATATTAGCGGTCACAATACCTGTCAAATAACGTAATGCAGGTTACATAGTTATACAGTGAATATAAAAAGTCTACACACCCCTGTTAAAATGTCAGGTTTCTGTGCTGTAAAAAAAATGAGACAAAGATAAATCATTTCAGAACTTTTTCCACCTTTAATGGGACCTATAAACTGTACAACTCAATTGATAAACAAACTGAAATATTTTAGGTGGAGGGAATAAAAATAAAAATAATGTGGTTGCATAAGTCTGCACACCCTCTTATAACTGGGGATGTAGCTGTGTTCAGAATTAAGCAATCACATTCCAAATAGTGTTAAATAGGAGTCAGCATACACCTGCCATCATTTAAAGTGCCTCTGATTAACCCCAATAAAGTTCAGCTGCTCTAGTTGGTCTTTCCTGAAATGTTCTTAGTTGCATCCCACAGCAAAAGCAACAGAGGGATCTTATTGTTAAAAGGTATCAGTCAGGAGAAGGGTACAAAAGAATTTCCAAGGCATTGGATATACCATGGAACACAGGGAAGTCCTCATCAAGTGGAGAAAATATGGCACAACAGTGACATTACCAAGAACTGGAGCTCCCTCCAAAATTGATGAAAAGACGAGAAGAAAACTGGTCTGGGAGGCTACCAAGAGGCCTACAGCAACATTAAAGGAGCTGCAGGAATATCTGGCAAGTACTGGCTGTGTGGTACATGTGACAACAATCTCCTGTATTCTTCGTATGTCTGGGCTATGGGGTAGAGTGGCAAGACGAAAGCCTTTTCTTACGAAGAAAAACATCCAAGCCAGGCTACGTTTTGGAAAAACACATCTGAAGTCTCCCAAAAGCATGTGGGAAAAGGTGTTATGGTCTTATGAAACCAAGGTTGAACTTTTTGGCCATAATTCCAAAAGATATGTTTGGTGCAAAAACAACACTGCACATCACCAAAAGAACACCATACCCACAGTGAAGCATGGTGGTGACAGCAATATGCTTTGGGGCTGTTTTTCTTCAGCTGGAACTGGGGCCTTAGTTACGATAGAGGGAATTATGAACAGTTCCAAATACCAGTCAATATTGGCACAAAACCTTCAGGCTTCTGCTAGAAAGCTGAACATGAAGAGGAACTTTATCTTTCAGCATGACAACTACCCAAAGCATACATCCAAATCAACAAAGGAATGGCTTCACCAGAAGAAGATTAATGTATTGGAATGGCCCACTGCCAGAGCCCAGACCTGAATCCGATTGAAGATCTGTGGGGTGATCTGAAGAGGGCTGTGCACAGGAGATGCCCTTGCAATCTGACAGATTTTGAGTGTTTTTGCAAAGAAGAGTGGGCAAATCTTGCCAAGTCAAAATGTGCCATGCTGATAGACTCATACCCAAAAAGACTGAGTGCTGTAATAAAATCAAAAGGTGATTCGACAAAGTATTAGTTTAAGGGTGTGCATACTTATGCAACCATATTATAATTTTTTTTTTCCTCTACCTAAAAGATTTCAGTTTGTTTTTCAATTGAGTTGTACAGTTTATAGGTCACATTAAAGGTGGAAAAAGTTCTGAAAATATTATCTTTGTCATTTTTTTACAGCACAGAAACTTGACATTTTAATAGGGGTGTGTCGACTTTTTATATCCACTGTACATAAATATACCATATTTACATTTCTTCCATATTTGCACCTTAATTTCAAATAATTACTTTTCATGTTTGTTTCATAGACCAAGTGGATTTGGAACGGCTGAGGTGTCAGCAGTTAAAGCTTTATATACTGAAAGCTGGCCGGGCCCTCCTTTCTCATCAGGATAGACTGAGGCAGATCTTATCTCAACCATCCGTGCAAGAGTCAGGACTTATTCCAGCCGGTATGGAAGACTGAATTTTTCCATAGTTGCATTCTGTTCTAGGCATTTTCCTGAAGTGAAAGTAGCAGTTAGAATTCATATTTATTCTTTAATCTCCAGAATATCTGTGTGCTATATAATAGGTTATATGTGTGATATGTATAAATGTAATCATTGTCTTCTCAGAGTAGGATTTTTCAAACTTTATCTGGTAAGGAGCATATGATAAATATTGTAAAATCCTGTGAAATACTAGTTAAAAAATAATAATAATAAAAAAAAATGTTCTACAGAATTATATTCAGATGAGGACATGGCACCAATAAAATCTTGAACGGTAAGTTTGTCACTTCTAATATGTTTTTTTTTCATCTGCTAGATGAGGGTGCAGCAGCCGCTTCTCCTGACATTGGTGATATGTCACCTGAGGGACCCCAGCCTCCCATGATACTTTTGCAACAGTTACTAACTGCTGCCACTCAGCCATCTCCTGTTAAAGCAATATTCGACAAGCAAGAGCTTGAGGTAACAACTTGTGCCTTTGGAGCCTGACCACTTTTCTGGTGCCTATTTATGATAATTAAGCTAAAAACTGTAGCACATCTGCAATATATATGGAGCACAGAAAGTTTGATACTGATTTTCTTTTTACTAATTCTTTGTACTGCATTTCTGCACTGCTCATATCCTTTAAAATGTAGTGGCTGTTTGAGTTATATTTAATGATTTGTATTCTTTCAGGCCGCAGCTTTAGCAGTCTGTCAGTATTTGGCAGTGGAGTCAACACACCCATCCACTCCTATGTTTGAGGACTTTTGCAGCTCCAGTGAAGTCTCGTCCCCTGTCACAGTACAGCACATTCGTCCACCCAAAACGAAGAAACGCAAACCGTCCCCTATTCCACCAGTTCCAATTGTAGTCCAATTAATGGAAATGGGATTTCAAAGGAAAAATATTGAGTTTGCTCTTAAATCTCTCTCTGGGGCATCTGGCACTGCATCCAGTTCTCCAGGTAGTACAAATGAAGTGATTTATTTTCTTTATATCCTTAATGATTGATGAGCGTTTGATCTTTCTTCCATTTTTTTTAACTGATATGCGTAATATGCTCTACATTACCCTGAAAAGAACAATACAACATAGTTGGACCACTGGAAACTGACTTGTGGTAAATTGTATTCTGTTTGGCCCTTCCTGTAGATTTCCTTTTATTTAGGTAATTGGAAGGAGAATATAATGCCCTATAAATAGTGGTGCGCCTATCGTTATGAGATCCTGTCCTCATGCCAAACAATTCTCTACTGATATTGGAAGATAGATCAGTGTTCTTCACCGCCTCCTTTAGGGGGCCACTTTGCTCTCCTAGTTTGGGGAACCGCCCAGTTTGAGAGGTGGGTAACGACAAGGCACACATTGTAGAGCTATGTACCCACTCCTCCTTTTTGCAGCATGTTGTCTCCTTTGTGCTACCCAACTGATGTCAGTTTTTGGGGAGAACACTTTAAAACAGATTTTCAAGTTTACAAAAAAAATTACACCAGCTATAGTCTTTAATTAACCCATGCAGTTGATCATTTACTGTGGTTCTGATACTGTTGTGAACAGTGACCATTTTTATTTAGAAGAGAATGTGAATAGTGAGCTTTATGGATGTGAGATTTCTCATCATAGATTGCTTGAACTTGTTTTATTATTGCTTAGAACAAGGGATAATGTTTGCGCCGTAAATCTGTCAAATTTATATGAGCAATTTGACAGATAATTTCCAAATGTGAATAAGCAACTTGAACATGTTTTAGAACAGCATTCATTTTAATGTATAAAAGAGAGAAACTGTAAAGTATTTTTGAAGTTCTGATTGTCTAAACACACTGTGCTTGCAGGAGTGGAAGCTTTGGTGGGTTGGCTGCTGGATCACCCAGATATTCAGGTTACTGAATTGTCTGATGCTGAGACTGCTTCTGAAGAGTCTGACGAAGAGATTGTAGAGGAGGTGGAAGAACTGGAGGCAGCCTTCCCAGTGGTCAGTCTCTTTATACTTCTCATAAATGTGGATACTTATCTGGAAATATAATACATTTGCAGTGTTTGCATTAAATAGTTTAAATATTTACGAGGTACTACATACACTCTTACAAAGGACGGAAAATGCTTGCGAGCCACGTAACACATAGACAATACACGCCATTTTACAATACTAACTTGCAACAAATAACATTACGAATGTTTTAATAATTGCACAACTAAACAAACAGTTTGCCCTCTAGCATGCTGCCTATTTCTACTGCACAATCGGCACATTGATGATACTTTCTCCTCAGGGCAGCAACAGTCCAACTGTACATTGTATGCTGCAGGATTGTTAGTTCTTCAGGCTATTGATTGCTGGATATATTAATTAGAAATATGTAAAGTATATTCATTTATTAAGAAATTAATTATTATAAAAAAATAATAATATAATATATATGTATATCTATGTGTGTCTTTGTGATGCGCGACGAACATGAGCGTTGCAAAGCACAAAACTGGAAGGACGCGAGGGGAGAGGCTCACAATAAACGCCGAAGGCCCTAAGAGTAGAAAAAGCTTTACATTTTGTGTCAAACAGCATTGTCATGGCTTCACATTTTTATTGTCCCGTCGCTAGTTGTCATATAACCTCTCTCAGATGCACTTGACATTTAAGTAAAAAGGTTACCCAGTTAGTAATAAGATTCCTCAACCGTTAGGATTTACTAAAATGTCATATTTTATGCCATTAAGTGACTCTAATTATTGATAAATCTGATTTTATATCAGGAGAGCAGTCACTAGAAAGAAAATGTCAGATGCTTAAAAATTGTATCATTAGTGATACAACATAATAGTAAAACAAGCCATTGCTTACTGAAAGCCTTATTACATGAAAGAGCTATTAACTCAATAATCCAGAGAAATGAAATCTCACTAGTTTATTTTTGAATTTTTCCTCTGCTAGCCATCAGTGTTTATTTCTCTTCTTCTAATTCCAGGTCAGTGTGTGAGGCAGCAGGTAGCATGTTTGAAAATTCATACCACAGCTTTTAGGTCAGGACCTAGTATCACATGACTGTGCTGACCATTTGGGACCCTTACTTTGTATACTAAAATGCAATATGGTGATTAGCAGCTTATTGCTCATCACACAGTGACATGCACTGAGGCATGATAACCCTGCAGAGCAATTTTTTTCAAACTTTATTAATATTTCGTAGCACAACATAACTGAGATTATAGCTCTAATTATGCTTGGAAAATAACTACTTTGCCCTTTAAAGTAATTATCATTTAAGTGCTCTTCATGTAAATCGCTCCATGGAAAACGTTCATCTTAAGAGAGGCTCCAATTTTTGAATTGCAGTACTTTTTTAATGGATCTTTTTAGACAGTTTTGGTTATTTAAAGCCAATTCCTACTGTGACAACAATTAATCAGTCTTTTTAACAGTCTCTTTTGAATGTGAAGCTGAGATTAAACAGCAACAGTTAGACTTTTTTAACAGTCTTATTTTCATAAAGTCATTAGTAAATGAATTCACTTTTGGTTGATTATATATGATACTCTTGAATGTTGTATAAATCACATGTATGAGTTACTGTGTAATACGTCTAATTTTGCAGTCAAATGGTGCAGTTGTGACAGAGAGCCAGACATACAAGAAAAGAGCAGATTTCTTAAGCAACGATGATTATGCTGTTTATGTTCGGGAAAACATTCAGGTAATCTCACTATTCTTCCATTGGGGAGATGTGATATACAATGCCCAACTTACACGTACATATTTTAAGTACCTACTAATACCTTCATTACATATTTAATATATATTTGCTTAAATTGAGGTTTTTTTGCTTTCAAATTCATTGAGTGTATTTTTCATGTTCATAGACCTACCTTGCAAATTAAAATGAAATCTCTATATAGTTATTTGATAATTATGTCAATCTGGAGATATAAGATGTCCCTTCATAATAGCTCTAGAGTGCTTTCAGTCAGGATCATTATTACTCCTTCTGGTTTTGCATCCGCCCCATTTTTCAGTTTTTTTTTGTGTTTCTTGCTTGGCATATGTGAATCTGTTTCGGGAAATTTGATCGGCTGCTACATGTATTTCTAAATTAACCAACCTCTTAATAAAAATCAGATTGTTTCTAATTATTTTTCCCTTATTCATCGTAGGTTGGCATGATGGTACGTTGCTGCCGTACATATGAAGAGGTTTGTGAAGGAGATGTTGGTAAAGTCATCAAGCTAGACCGTGATGGACTACATGACCTTAATGTCCAATGTGACTGGCAGCAAAAAGGTGGAACCTACTGGGTGCGATACATCCATGTTGAATTGTTAGGTGAGACTGACCCCTTTCTGGAATTCTTTCAGTAGATAGCCACTGCAGTTCGGGTGTAAAGAAAAAAAGAAAAACGCACTGATTGGTTATTATTGAAATCCTCAGGTTTTCCACCACAGAGTTCCCCTTCACACATCAAGATTGGTGACAAAGTGCGGGTGAAGGCCTCGGTTACCACACCAAAATATAAATGGGGATCTGTAACTCATAGAAGTGTGGGGGTTGTAAAAGGTAATGTACATTTCCAGATGAACACATAAATTAGTTGTTTTTTTCCATCCAAACCCATGGGACATCGGAGAGTTTTGCGGAACATTCCAATAACATTATTATTTTAATATATATTTTTTTTGTCAAGGTAACCATAATGTTGTACATAGAATATGTTTGTTTGAAAAGTGCTTTTTCAATGACTTGCAACAATATCACTACTATCAAGCAAGTAGTTCCTTTTTTTCTACCACTCCCTATTAGTATTTCATAAACATTGTGACTTTAAATATAAAATGGCAGCGCAGCATAATAAAATGTTTCTTTTGAAAAGTAATGTAATGTACTTAGACATTTGAAATTGTTAGATGGGCAGCTACTTTATTGCTTTGAAAACCACCGTAAATGATTTGATCTCACTGAGTTTTGCTACAATGATTCAACTAGTAAATGCAATTTCAATGCTGGGTAATTGTATTACTTATGAAATTCAAATTTGTGTAGTAGATGGTACTCACTGATGTTAGGTGGAATTAAGATTTGCTCTAGTCATTTCTAAATTCAAAACAAATAATTGATATGTTCAATTCCAAGTAAGATCATTATGCCTTTAAACAGTGTCAAATTGAATATTGATTTAACCTTTCATATCGTATAACATGCATTCCTTTAGTTATGTTATAGCTTCTTACTTGCTACTAGACAAAACCTCGTTATTGATTTGGGGTCATTGCCAACTATTGAATAGGATAATAAGTGGGATTATGTGTTTGTTAAAATAAAAGTTTCTGTTAAATAATTAGGAAATGTGATTGCTACTGAGCACCCAATCTTTAAACAATGTCAAATTTTACTTTTTGATAGATTTGTTAGATATGTGATGTTTACATGTTTTAATCTGTACTGTCTATTGCCATTTTTCATTAAATATTTATTTTAATTTTCAAATTCATTTTTTTTGTTCAGTCAAGGTTTTCCCTGTGTTTCCATTGACCACTTTGCTCTTGTGTTTATTTTTTTTAACCCATTTATTTTCCTTTTCTTTGATAGCATTTAGTGCCAATGGGAAAGATGTGATAGTGGATTTTCCACAGCAGTCTCACTGGACAGGATTGCTGTCTGAAATGGAACTGGTCCCTAGTGTTCATCCTGGAGTCACGTAAGTTCTCGTTTGCTGTTCTGAGATAAACTCCAATTTGTCAAGGAAATGCTTGGAGTTTATGCCTAATTCATTAGATACTGTTGTGGCATTACTCGTTTGTATTTTGTTAATGGATTAAACTCGAACATAGGTGTTGGTTTCTAACTGCTAGACTTAAATAGTTTGTCGTCTTTTACGTGATTGTGAATTTTGCAAATAAAAAAATGAGCCTCTGCATAATCTTGCATTTGAACTTAAGTGCATCAAGATGCCACATAGTTATAATAAATTGAAGAAGTTGAAAACAATACAGTCGATTATGTAGTGTGCAGCTAGTGTTTCCCTTGTTGAAATTTGACAGCAGACTGTATGAAGTATTAATTGCTTTTTTTTTCTTTTTCTTTTTGTTAATAGCTGTGACGGCTGTCAGATGTTTCCAATTAATGGGCCTAGATTCAAATGTCGTAACTGTGATGACTTTGACTTCTGTGAAACTTGCTTCAAAAACAGAAAACATCACACACGACACACATTTGGCAGAATAAATGAACCTGGTATGTTTTTTTTTTTCTCTCTCTCCATGGGCCTCATTCTATTAGCGGCCGTAAGGCTGCGATTCCTTGCGGGGGTTCAGTTAACTCGCGATTCTATTATACGGCCCCGCAAGGATCTCCTCTTACGGCTGGCCGCATATCTTGGAACCGGCCGTAAGCTGTGAAATATAAAAACTCAAAAATAAATTCAAGCCTGCACTGTACAGCTCTGTAAATGCTAGGGATCATATTGGGGGACATGAGGATTAAAAGGAACCCACTCTCAAGCTTGCACATCTGCCCAAACCCGAGTTCAAATTAACTGTTTATTTTCCAGCTGCGGCGTGGGCGTGTCTGAGGTGCTCCAAGCACTCTGGACTTTTTACATGGATATTTTACGGATATTAAAAATAAAATATTTTACGGATTTGAGTACAGGATAATTATGTGCTATTTTTTCTAACACCTAAAATACCTTTATAGTCTTCTCAAAGTGCAGAATGGCTTTATTTAAGCTATTTTATGTGCTTAATTGGTGCTAGCGGGACCTCTTTCCTGCAAGTAAGCTGCGGCTCGCTTTTAGCCTTGCAGAGAGGTTTCCCGGAGCAATTGAATTGCAAATAGGAATTTCTTACGGCCGAAACTCTTGCGGCCGTTTTAGATCAAAGGATTTCCTCTGGCGCGAGCGGCCGCAAGAGATAGCAAGGCACCGGCCGCAAGCCTGCCGGAGCCTCCGGCCGTAAGGGAATAGAATAGTCGAATAGCTTGCGGCCGGTCCTTGCGGCCCCACAACGGCTGCGGCCGCTAATAGAATGAGGCCCCATGAGTCTAATTATGGTGTTAAAAAAATAAATAAAAATAAGTATGCGTTGTTAATTTCGGTTTCAATCATTCTTTTCTTCTCTTTGCTTATGTATACCAGGTCAATCTCCAGTGTTTTGTGGACGCTCTGGCAAACAGCTGAAGCGACGGCATAGTGGACAAAGGGGAATGCTGCTAGATGATTGGTCCAGAATTGTTAAAAACCTTAATGTTTCTTCATCTGTGAATCAAGCATCTCGTCTTATTGATGGCAGCGATCAGTGTTGGCAGTCATCTGGATCACAAGGAAAGGCAAGTTAAATGTGCAGTAGCAGACATTACCAGACGAGTTGTTGCTTTTTATTTTAGGTTTGAACACCAGACCTGACTAGGCCATGATGAGTTTATCAATGCATTCTATTCGTAATCTGTACCATTCTTATAACTGCAAACCAGAACCATATGTTTCAATAAACTGCAACTATTTTAGCACTGCAACACTATTATCTGTGTAATTATATTCCCAGATAGGGACTTTTAAATGATATGTTTGTATATAAGAAACTTAATAACGAACATTTTTTTTTTTTTTTTTAAAGCATTGGATACGCTTAGAGATATTCCCCGATGTTTTGATTCATAGACTGATGATGATTGTGGATCCTGCAGATAGCAGCTACATGCCTTCCCTAGTTGTTGTGTCTGGTAAGTAAATGTCATACATCTTACTGCCATAAAATACACTGATATAAAGACAGTTACTCACCATTTTATTCTTCAACAGGTGGCAATTCCCTCAATAATCTTATAGAACTAAAAACAATCAACATTAACCCTGCAGACATGAGTGTGCTCCTTCTCAGTGATTGTACTGAGGTGTGTATGTGCTTCTGGATACAGATTATTGAACTTATATTGAATAAAACTACCTACTGGATAATAACCAGAATACTAACATTGTTTATTTTGCCCTTTTGTATAAAGTATCACAGATACTTAGAGGTTGCTATAAAGCAGTGTCGAAGCTCTGGCATTGATTGCAAGATTCATGAACTGAGTGTCATTGGACAAATCCGGGCAGAGGATGAAGATCTGGCTACCGTTCCTTTCCTTGCTTCGGATAACGAGGAGGAGGATGATGATAAAGCTAGCACTGGCAGGTAAGGGCTTTAGAATTTGAAAATAGGATATTGTGGTTTACTTTTTGCATCTGTCTATGGATTATAATTGTGACTGGGGTGAGGTTTGCAATGTAGGAGTTTGCTTATAGAGCCTATTATGATATGATATTACCAGATTGTAGATAAAATACTGTTCCAACACCAAAAGTGAACGTTCTATCTGTATTTCCACATTAGCTAAGCAGTATTCCAGTTTTATTTAGAAGACAGTAGCACAAACTAATTAGTTGTATTTACCGTCTGTATTTTCAGTTTTGTAAGAAAGAAGGTGGCTGGGTTAGAATCTGCAGCAACAATACGCACCAAGGTTTTCGTATGGGGTCTAAATGATAAAGACCAGCTGGGAGGATTAAAAGGTTCAAAGGTATGTTTTTATAATATTCTTTTTAACAGATTGTTGTATCCATTTCTTTCTAAGCCTTTTGTTAATGTAAATTTGTATGGCATTACATTAAAACACAAACTAAACCTACAGTCACTAATCAAGTTTTATGAACCCGAAAACCATTGCAACAGGTTAACATCCTGTGTGATTTCTACTGCTCTTTGTGTAAGTAAATTGTGATTATATTAGCATAGTAACTAGTAAATTCAAACTCTAACGGATCAGAAAAAAAAAACACAAAATATGTTGCAAAACTCATGGAAAATTTGATTCCACTAACCAACTTACTGTTTAAATCTAGCTACAGTATATATAACTTTCTCTTGCACCCTTCCCAAAACTGCACACTGCTATGGGGGAATTTATTTTTGTGGGTTTTTGGTTTAAATGAAGGCTTATTTTCACAAAGTATACATTGCTGTTGGTCATTTACAAGTCCCGCATATTGAATGGAGTATATTTGAATGTGCAGAACCCTGCTGTGCTTAGGTAAAAAATGAAGGTCTAGCATACGTAGTCGAGTACAATAACACAACATTAAGAATCCAACTATTGCAAATGCTATTATGTATTTCTGTTAATAAAATGCTGTGCTCTCCAACCTATTTATGTATTTGTCTGCAGATCAAAGTTCCTTCATTTTCAGAGACTCTTTCAGCTCTGAATGTTGTACAAGTGGCTGGTGGGTCCAAAAGTCTTTTTGCTGGTTGGTATAAAACATTTTGGTGTTTGAATATATTCTAAATCAAGTTGCTGCCTGGGTTTTCTCATTCTTGCTCTCTATTGCATGTTACAGTGACTGCAGAGGGTAAAGTGTATGCCTGTGGAGAGGCCACCAATGGAAGACTAGGTTTAGGCATTTCTAGTGGCACTGTGCCCATTCCACGCCAAATTACAGCTCTTAGCAACTATGTTGTGAAAAAAGTTGCTGTCCATTCAGGTGATATATATATATATAAGTATATATATTAAGTTCAAACAAAGCTAAATGACTGTACTTTTGTAATCCTTGTTATCAAAGTACTCAAATACAAATATTGACACTCTCAGGGGGAAGACATGCAATGGCTTTAACTGTGGATGGCAAGATTTTCTCCTGGGGTGAAGGAGATGATGGCAAACTTGGTCATTTCAGCAGAATGTAAGAAACTTTTTTTCATTTGTCTGCTAACAGCTTCCTTAAATAATTTGTAAAATGGTTGTCGCACTCTTTACCACTTTGTTACATCTGCACATAATTTATTTGTTTTTGGAGAACTTTTTGTATTTTGAATTTCTTTTCATTACCAATATAAAGTGCATTTCCTGGAATTCAGTGGAAATCGATATTGAAAAATCCTGTTTATGAACAATTGATTTTCTTTGTGTAGGAACTGTGATAAACCACGGCTAATAGAAGCACTGAAAACCAAGCGCATCAGAGACATTGCCTGTGGCAGTTCTCATAGCGCAGCAATTACTTCCAGTGGAGAGCTGTACACATGGGGCCTGGGAGAGTATGGGCGACTGGGGCATGGAGAAAATACAACACAGCTGAAACCTAAAATGGTGAGACATCTGAACTTTGCATGTTTCATGTATGCCTTCCATTTAAGACTGCTCGACGGGGTAGGAATTATGGCAGCAGGCATGCAGGTTTCAGTTTATTGACCATGTAGTGTCTGAATTTATGAGCTATCTAGGAATGCAATTAAGTTTGCACTGAAAGAATTTAGTTGGTGTTAGCTGTATTTGTATATTTCTAAGAAGTATTGCTAATATACCAGCCAATGTAATGTACCATTCCTTTTCTGAATAACTGTATAACTGTTCTTTTTCAGTTAATAGTTTAGAATGTAAGTCTGCAAATTTTCAGTCTTGGAAGGTGCTTTAGAAAAAGCAATATGTATGTAAGATTTTAAACTCAAAGACAGGGACCTCCAATATTGCATATTTTTCATTTTGTAACTAATAGAGAAAAATATTTACAAAGTGGTATTTATTTATTGATGCTTAGGACAATTGCAAGTTAAAAACAATTAAAAAAAATACATAAAAACAATATCCATAGAAATACCTATGGTTAGGTTTATGGCCACAAAGATGTCCTAGCAATGTACAAACACGTGTTAGGGGTGTGTCCACATCGTAGGCGTGCGACAGGACACGCGCGAGCTATCCAGGGATAGAATAGGAGAGCCTCACTGAGACAATACTATAAGTCACTGGTATTATAGTATACTAAACTTAAGAGCAGAGATTTTATATCTTATACAGGACAGCAGGAACCAAATGGAATATATAGAGAACCACATCTAGCCATATAATAAAGGGCAAGGATTTCATATATGATAAACTGGGAAAACTATAAAGATACCCATCTTTAACAAAACCAGAGCTTCATGATACACCAAAAGTCACAATAATATAAAGGTCTTTTTTGCTTAAGACATAGAACACAAATATATGGAATAAATTAATACAAGCTAATGTAGCAATGCAAGCTCTGATAAAGATTATAATAGAAATGGACCAAGTTAGCGGAGTACACAATAACCGATTATGATAAATATCCAGTTCCTGGTAATAGCATAAAAGAAAAGTTATTTTGAAATAAAAGTGCTGCAAAAAGTGAAAGTGCAGCCTTTATATTCAATATAATTAAAAAGATAATTCTAGAAGTATAAGCACTGCAAAAAGTGCAGTACAGCCTTTATACTCTAGTATGTGTGTGTGTGTATTTATTTTACATCTGTTTCATTCATTCATTTTTTTGCATTGACCATAGATTTAGTAAATTTAAGAAAATATCACTAAAGCAATACTGAAACATAAAAACAATGTTTTTTGTTCATCATTGTCTTATCAGTGAATTGCGAAGAAGTATAAAGCAGGATTTGAATTGGAATAAAAGTGCCAATTTGTTGCAGAGCAATCCTCCACAATGCCCACTTCCTTTCTATTTCTTGTAGTATGTCAGTGCAGTGGAGGAGAAAACATTTCCTTCCGCCTGTAATGTTTAAAACCTATTTTAACTGCATGATTGATATTTTTGGACTACACTTGCATTTTAAGAAAATGCACTAGAGTATGTCTTGAGGAGATGTGAAAGTTTAGATCAGCGTTTCCAACTTCAACAACTCTTAAGAACAGCACATTACTGGTAACGAAAGGCAGACAATCTCTAGTGGAAGAGATAAGAACTTTTTTATTTTTATATATGCAACGTTATAGTTAAGTTAAATATGAGTAAGATCAGTAGAGGCAGTTGTGTACAAGAAGTCACTTCATGTTTTTCATGCCAAGCAAAAAAAAAAGAAGATAAATAATGATGTTCGCTCATTACAAGTTGAAGCAATAGATGAGTGTTGGGCAACTCAGTCCTATGAGGGCCTCCAACGGTCCAATATTTCTGTCACTCTCCATGCTTTAACAAACCTGTGTAACTTGGTTTCACTCATTCTGATTGATCCACGTGTGCTCATGCAAAGAGGGATTGGGATGCCAACCACTATATAACTAGATATTCAATTATTCATTCTCCTAGTTTTTATTAAAATTTACCCACAACCGAAGTGCACTTCACTGATCTGAAGCTATCTGAAGATCCTTGCTGAAATAAAGATACATTGTATCTGCTGGTGCTTCTCTCAGATCTATTCATCTTCATTTTAGCAAGGCCTTTTGAATCCTGAAATAGAAAACTGATGAACAGTTTGTAGTGAAAGATGGATGAATAGGTAAGGCAGATGATGACTGATAGACAGACAATCCAGCAATAAGGATGATGAATAGTGTACCTTACATGATGTGTGCCAGTGTTCAGTAGCACTGTGGTGTAATACATGGGTTGTAACCATATATTGTATAGAGACCAGTACAAGAACTGAATGTCCTGCTTGTAAGAAAATGACATGTAGAAATAAGAGATACTTATATTTATAGGAGAAATTATAAATATACATTTTTTAGATCCTGAACTAACTTTTTTTTTGGGTGGTTTGGTAGTTTTACTCATTTTAAACTGTAACACAATTTCTGTAGCTTGAAAAATGAGCTCTGCAAATGATATGGCAATTTGGAGAGGTCTCCCAACAATGATGAGAAATTTCTCACTTTTTAAAGTCTGCATCATAACAAATAAAATACATTCACTGAAAGTAAGAACTTTCATAGAATATGTTCCAATGTCCTGATTTTTGGGAAAGTGTGATAAAATTACTTTTGACTGAAGTGAAATGGCTATGATCAATTAACAGCAATTTCATAAGGAACTTTGCCCAGTATCCATTTTAAGCTCACATCGGTGGATAAAATATCCATTCAACATTGTGCATTCATTTTACCACACACCATAACCAAGAGTTTAAATACTCTCATTTGACCTACTATGCAACAAATAACAATTCGTACATAATAGTTTAATGATTTCTGTCTTTTTCAGGTAAAAGTTCTTCTGGGTCACAGGGTCATACAAGTTGCTTGTGGAAGCAGAGATGCGCAAACTCTGGCACTGACAGATGAGGGCAAGTATTAAGTTTAATATTAAACCAATAAATTAAAAAAATGATTGAGGAGAAAAGCTGTGTATTTAAATTACACTTTTCTTTGCACGTGGACTTTAATTCCATTAATGCCCCCTTCAGATTTGTATTTATTGGCTCTATTTTTAAATTGAAGGGGGTAAAAAGGAAAAGAAAATTGCTTTGTTACATTGTTAAACTGCAGTGTAAATAAAATAAATACCTGCTACAGAATTTGTAATTGACGGAAGATCGACGTGTTAAAATGATAATCGCATTATAAAAGGCATAATATGCAAAACCTTATTTATTTAAATTTTATACAGTGTACTTGAATTTTTTTTTAAATAGCTTGACCTATTATTTTACAATTTGTTTTTTTTTTTTTTTGAATATACACAACTTTACTTAATACCCACTCTGAGTTAATCCTCTGATATTTTTTTTGTGTGCAGGCATGGTGTTTTCTTGGGGCGATGGTGATTTTGGGAAACTTGGCCGTGGAGGCAGTGAAGGCTGTAATATTCCCCAAAATATAGAAAGACTGAATGGCCAGGGCGTGTGCCAGATTGAATGTGGTGCTCAGTTTTCTTTGGCGCTCACAAAATCTGGAGTTGTATGGACATGGTAATGTAACAGTTTATAATGCAATGCTGTGTTTTTTTATTTTTTATTTAAATAAGATTACATTTTTGAAATATGGTATTTCTTGTACAGGCCTGTGGCAATGGAAATAAAAAATTCTCCTTTCTTAACTTATTGTATTTTTTGTATTTTATTTTTCTCTTAAGGCCAGGTTTGCAAATTTTTGTGATTTTCATGTTTACAACCTGCTTTTTTAATGTGAGAATCATAGCTGAAAATGAATCCTTATGAAAACTTTTAATGCGTTGTGAAGTAATTGCATACACTGAATAGCTGTGAAAAAATTAACAAAGCTATGATAATATTCAAAAGACTACCCAAAATAAATATAATCGTGGTACAAAAATAAAAATATGATCTAGTATCCTCAAAATTAATTTTAACTATAACAATTTCATATGCATTATGTGATAAAGTGCACAAACTGTTTAATACTAGAGCGGAAAACTAGCATTTTGTACTAATCGAGCCTAAATACATTGGCCCTCATTCAATTGCAATTTAGCCAATTGAATAGGGGTCTAAATAAGCACATAACATATTTTTTTAAAATACGTTTTTAGTTAGTGAAAACCTTGCTTATGGATAGATTTTTACTAACAAAAAACGTAATTAAAAAATATATGTTATTTGCTTATTTAGACCCCTATTCAATTGGCCACATTGCAATTGAATGCGGGCCATTGTCATTAAAGCAGTGCATATGTAATATTATAGTTCCTTTCATTTATGTCTAGGACGAGCTTCCACATTGTTGTAGATCTGAAACTAGGAGACCTATTTTAAGAGAGACTGTTTCGCATTGCATGTTATGCTTAAATTAATTCTGTTTCAAATGTGTTACAATTATTTAAATTTTTTGTAACTTCAGGGGAAAGGGGGATTACTTCCGACTGGGCCATGGTACTGATGTCCATGTGAGAAAACCACAAGTTGTAGAAGGACTTCGAGGAAAGAAGATTGTCCATGTAGCAGTTGGAGCTCTTCATTGTCTGGCTGTGACGGAAACTGGACAGGTATAATTATTTGATTTACTATGACCATTGAGAAAACATTCCAAGTTTTCATAATGATTCATTTTTGATCATGTTTGTTAAAATGAAAAAACACTTGTTTATTCGCATAGGTTTATGCCTGGGGAGACAATGATCATGGACAGCAAGGCAATGGAACAACTACTGTCAACAGGAAGCCTACCCTTGTCCATGGCCTGGAAGGGCAGAAAATAACACGTGTTGCCTGTGGGTCATCCCACAGTGTTGCATGGACAACAGTGGACGTGGCCACACCTTCAGTTCATGAGCCAGTCTTGTTCCAAACAGCCAGAGATCCTCTTGGAGCTTCCTATCTTGGTAACTCTTTGTTTCTATCTTGGTAGCGCTTTGCATATAGTCTCTCCCCTTTAAGTGTTTATAGGGATATCTTGGTGTAATTTAATTAAAAATGGTTTCAGCACAACAAATATTAACATTATCTAAACTTTACTTTCATGTGCAATTTATACTGTAGAAATCACTTGGTTTGCGTTTAATAATAATATACATTAAAAGTGAAGCCTTATTTCTCAAATTAGAATTTATTTACTCATCCATTTCAATACAAGAAAAACTATGTATTTCAGCAGATTAACATTTTCCTAAATCATAGAGACCAATACTTGTTTCTGCGTGTGTTGTCTATTTTCTCATTTGAAGGTGTTCCTTCAGATTCAGAGTCGTCTGCTTCAAGCAACAAAATAAGTGGTGTGAATAATTCGAAGCCAAACCGTCCATCTCTTGCCAAGATTTTACTATCCATTGATGGCAATCTTGCCAAGCAGCAAGCACTCTCTCACATACTGACAGCATTGCAGATAATGTATGCAAGGTAATATATCTTTTGGCAGTGGAGTCTTCTGAGGGTTTATATAGCATACCCAGTGTAAGTAGTAGGGCAAATGCAAAAAAAATATTTGCATGCCTGCGATAAACAAAAGGCCACCGCCAGGATTAATTATGCCAAGCGTTCAAAGTAGAGAAGATTACTCTAAAATTGCTTGCTGCATATATTTTAAATTGTCATGATAAAACTTGAATTATTCCGTGCAAAGTTTACATTTTAATTTCTCACATTTATTTTTATTATAGCATAACTTTAAAGGCTGACTAAAACACTGTAAAATGGAGGTTAAGTGGCAAGGAAATGGTGGTAGTTTTAATTGTAAGAATTATTATAAGCTTACTTTCACATGTGTTGCATGTAAAATGGGAACAACTTCTTATTCTATCAGTTGTCCTTTATGGGTTTAGGTAAAGGTTAGTGGTGGATAAAATACCTAATACGTTGGAGCAAGGTAGATAAATTCTAATAGTCGGGATAGGGAGTACATTCAGAGAGATTGATTATACATCTGTAAATATCTAGGAGCCAGAGCTGAAAGTTTTGAGCCCAGGCTTCCATGATTTTTCTACCCCTGTAAAGGCGTGTGCGCTGAAAACTAGATTGTAAAAAGAGAATAAGTTTTAAATGATATTTGTCTTCCTTTTTGAACACAAAACCTGCCTATATACAAAAATACAGCTTTTGATTTAAACATTTAATAAAGTATTTTTAGTTCCACAATAAAACATTTTTATAAAATGATACTAGGGGCTCTTCCCTTTTTAGGCGTTGGTGGAAGACAAAAATAAATTGGTTTAAATATCAACATGGGTTATATTCTACCCTATGATTATAAAAATACAACCATAGATCCAATTTGGGAGTAGCCCTATAGAAAGGGTGCATGTTAATGCAATGTTTTTCTAATGAAGTGGTAGTGATAAATGCAACAAATCAGTTAAAAACATTTGGAGTAAGTAAAAGTCTATACTGATATTTCTTACCTTTTTATACCTTATTTTGTTTTTAACCTTGTACTCCTTTCCTATAGGGATGCTGTAGTTGTGGCTTTAATGCCGGCCAGTATGATTGCACCAATGGAGTGCCCATCTGTATCTACTGCTCCTCAATCAGACATGTCTGGAACATCCAGTCCAATCAGTGGGGATGATGTTGGGCTTGCAATGGATTTAGAAGAGAGATTAAGTCCAAGTCCTTGGCAGGACAGGCGAGGCGAGGTATGGCCTTAATAAGCGTAAGATTTTGCTTTACAAATCTTATATAATTTTCTTAAAGAGTTTCTATGTTAATTTTGTCTCTGATTTGCTTGGGACAATTCTCAGAACCTCCCCAAGGAGAAGGGAGTGATGGGATGATTAGATGGGGTGCAACAATGGAGGAGAAGATAAAGGTAGAAGAAAATTGAAAAAAAAAAAAAACATTAAATAATAATAATGGAGATGGGTTCCTCGATCACGTCACACTTTCTGCCTTTTACCATCAATTTTCTTGCCAGCCTAGGATCAGTTTTGGAATTTTGGGACATCCTTGAGAATATTAAGCAAAACTTAAAACTACCTTGACGAGATGAACTAAAGGCATACACATAATTATAATCTTATCGTGATGAAGATTGCACGAATATAAATAGTTTGATTATGAAGCTTGCCCAAAATCAGTACACATCCAGGATTTTATTGTGTTGAATATATGCATGGTTACAAACAGCGGGCACTGTACTGAAATCATTTCCAAATGTCCCATTTAATTCACAAGCTACCCTTCTCTGCAGGCTCCAGTATCTGAAGATGCAGTCACTCCTTCTGCTGTGACTCCCTCTGCTTCTGCCGCTTCTTCTCGTCCTTTTATTCCAGTCACAGATGATCCTGGGGCAGCGAGTATTATTGCAGAAACAATGACCAAAACTAAAGAGGTAAGGAAAAATGTTGCGTATTACATCTGCTATTTGTTTTTTTCCAAGCAAGAAACTATTTTCTGTTTTAATCCTTATATATAATTAACCTATGTGTTTGTATGTCCTGAAAGTCTAATGTTTAACCTATACCATATGCTCTGTATAGGATGTTGAAAGCCAGAACAAAGTGACTGGCCCTGAACCACAGTGCTTGGATGAATTCACTAGTCTTCTGGTTCCAGATGACACAAGAGTCATGGTGGACCTGCTGAAACTGGCAGTGTCCAACAGGGCTGGAGAGAAAGGAAAAGAGGTCCTATCAGCTGTACTGTCTGGTATGGGCACAGCCTATCCTCAGGTCAGTGTTGATAATTAAATCTATAATTTCTAGATTGCTGGGTAAACTGTCTGTGCTTTTTTAAATAGTTCTTGTACAAATTGGATGGAAGTAAATATGTACAGTATGCTGTATCAAATGTATAAACAAGCTTGTGAATTCGTTAATCTAGATTAAAATCGGCAGCCATACTTTTAATAAAGTCCAGCTGGTAGTCTGTTCCCACAGTGCATTGCCATAATTATCTCCGGGTCCCCTGAATTATCTTCATGTCTCCAACTAATTACGTTTTAGGAGCTTTGTTTTTTTTGACAGGTGCAAGTTTAGGGGCAGGCCATTTTAAATGTAACTTTCTGCACAGCAGTATCCTGTATTTTCAGTGTTTTCCATGTTGTAATTCTCACAGCTGGTGCATGATGACTTATACAATGCTTTCTATCTGAATCAAAGCCCTGTGTTTACTGTCACATGCTTCATCTACTTAATTCTCTTGTCCTTTCTCTCCCTTTCCCTTCACAATTAACTCTTCAATCACCTACTCACTACTCTTGATCAGACATTTTTGTGAACTTACTATTTTCTGACTAGTCTCACCTATTTTTCTCACCTTGTGTTTTTTATTTCCTTTAGCCTGTGAGCTTGCGAGCATTCATTCTTGTAAATCACTTTGTATTAACAATTGGTTTGCAAGGGAATTCGAAATGTAATCGCACAGATCACACTGGATACAGCGTTTTGTAGAATGTCTGGTTATGCCGAAGCGACAGACTAGTATCTAAGAATATGTAGAACACCAAATGGGATTGCATGCCACATTTTATCAACTCTAATTGATTATTTTGTGCTCTGTAGGTTGCTGATATGTTGCTGGAACTTTGTGTAACAGAACTGGAGGATGTGGCCACAGATTCACAAAGTGGCCGTCTCTCCTCCCAGCCAGTTGTAGTGGAAAGTAGCCACCCATATACAGATGATACATCAACGAGCGGCACAATCAAAATACCAGGTAAGTATTCAATGTTGTATTTGCAATGTTCTGCAAGGAAACCTCAAAAACAAAGTAGTGTGGTACTGGCTCCGAGAGTAGTAAAAATTAAGCTATCTTTTTGTTATAAAAGAATTTCTTGACATATTTATATACGTTCAGGTGAAAGATACAATAGTTTTTTGTTTACAGTAAATAGATGTACTTGAACACTAACAGGTTCTGTAAAATAGTATGGACAACTGCAATTTGGGCACATTGTTTCTTAAACAGTTACTTCTATTCCTAATTGCACAACTAAAAAGTACAGATATTGTCAGCCACTTTGCATAGATGGACAAGGGAATTTTCAGTTTGTTGTATTTCTTTCAATTTAGCTTAAGGTGTATGTGATTATAGGACACCAAAGAGCATTTATTGTCTAGTTTTAGACTAAACATGATGAACGTATTGGGAAATATGTAAAGTTTAGGAGATTGAAAATATGGTGGAATGAAATGGTAAACTGGCATGGACTATCATTTAACGTAAAGTGTTCAATTTAGTTTTGATACAGGAAATCTCTTCTAGCAGGGATTTTCTTTTATTTTTTATAGAAACTTTTATTTTTTTGTGCCAGCAATAGTCACCATGTGAGAATTTTTTTATTTTTATTGATTGTATGTTTGGTGTAGCTCTCTCAGAATACATTATATTGTGAGGATGGACACTGACACATGTATTATGTTTTAGCTCTATTAATTTCTATACTACTTCTCAATCATTTGGACAAATTGCTGAGGAGTAATTTGATTCTGATCTGAGAGGTTCTGGGTTCAAATTCCAATTTCTCCATTTTTTTAGTAAGATTTATTTTTTATTTGGTAAAGCAGTTTACTATAAAGCACTCTACTATAAGCTGTAAAACAACTGTAGACACTGTAATGACTTCACAGTCAGACACCTATTCCCCTGGTACACTGATTTTCATTCTTCCTCACTGCAAGGACTGACAGGGTTTAGAAAATCACTACAAAACCCACAGCTGTCTACAACCCACACATTACTATATATATATATATATATATATATATATATATATATATATATATATATATATATATATATATATATATATATATATATATATCCTCTGATTTATCTTGTGACTTAATAAAACCTATTATTAAAAAAATAAAAATTTGCTGGATTTGAACTGATAATCTTTCATATTAGAAGCAATTATTTACTTTTATGTCTCTACATGACTAAGCTCAAGGGAACAAAAATAACCTATGTAATTATTGTATTGGTTAGGTAATGCACCAATTCCTCATTCCGCCTACACAGTACGTTTCAACTAATGCCTCAGATTCAGGGTTGTTTCATGGCCTATAAGACCCCTAACTTCAGATGCTTCTAATGCAGTCAATTGAAGAGAACCTTGAATTTTCCACATTCTTGCCTTGATGCAGAGCACATCTGTTGACTTCAGTAATCCTTTAAATATTGTTTAGTTGGCAACCCATTTCTGTTTATTTTAATAGATATGTTTTTACTTGAATCAAACATATTGTTACTGTGTTATTACATGTTAAACACAACACATGACTCTCTTTATGGCTGTTTAGGTGCTGAGGGCCTTAGAGTAGAATTTGACCGCCAGTGTTCTACAGAGCGGCGTCATGACCCACTCACCATAATGGATGGGGCCAACAGGATAGTTTCTGTCCGATCAGGTGATGAGCTGAGTCTAAAATTGTATTAGCATTGCATTAACATTTCATATCCGGTATATATCGCAGTTAGATATACGTGTGGCATGTCCTATATAGATATGATAATGTATGGTTGATGTGTAAATTTCAAATAGTCTGTCATGACAAAAGTTGAAATTTGTTTGGAAGCAGAATAGGTGCAGGTTGGCATGGAGTGCCATCCTAATCCTATACAGTATTCACTGTTCCTTTTAACTTGTGTTATTTCTGGCTGAAACTATTAATAAGGGTGGATGGAAAATGTAATTTTGTAGATCCTCAATGTTAGTAATTTAATAGGGTGAAAAAATCTCAGACCATTATGGACCTATATTTACTTTTGAAGAACGCACTTGATAAATGTGCAAAATGCTTTAGAAATTGAAGCCGTTTGTGTCAACAATAAATAATTATTAATATGTGTAGTTCTTCAAAAGAACATACTATGCATATAAGACTACAAGGATCCTTTAAGAGTGTAAAAATATTTACACTCTTTTTTAAAGGCACATTGACCATTTTTAGCTTTCCATGCCAGTAGCATAAGAGTGTTTTTTTTGTTTTTTTTACTGTATGATGGAGGGCTTATATTGCTCTATTGCACACCATAATTTAAATGATGTTATATTTATTAGCCTACCCATACAATCCATAGCAGCCCCACACTGATGAGATTTGATAAGCTCGAAACAGTGACTGTCGGTGGGTAGGAGTTCTAACTCTTGCAAAATCCTTCCTATGCTATAACAGCAGGCATACACTAAAAGGAGCTGTATATACGGGGGAATTTCATTCAACAGTGAAAACACATTGTTTACTCCTTTCCATATACCCGCCCAGTTTCCCAGAGTGCAGTGCAAAAACTATTTCTTGGCATTCTGATTAAGAAATAAGTTTAACTAATTTTCAGATGTCCTAAAGTAAATGTAAGCGTATTTTGTTCTCGTTATATGCGAGACGTTATATCCTATACTTAAACAAGAATGCTGGCCCTTGAGAACTGGACAACCTATATTTAAACATTTGTTACTATAAGGTTTCTGTGTTGGGGTGTTTGTTTCTCAGTGCATTAGATGTGTTGGGTACCCGCCTTGCTGCTTGGCCTAGTAAACCGTGCTGGTGCACAGCGGCTGATGTTGCCCATCTGTCTGCCTCTACAGCTACTTCTAAGTGACTATACTTCTCTTTCTGAAGCTGAACTAAAATCTAACAATTCTGGCAAATATAACCAAAGTCAATGTACACATCATCCATACATTAATTCGGCATGTGAAAGTCATTCTCGCTTGGGATCGTTTTCTAAAACATTTTTTTTTGCATTTTGTCTTAGTGCTAGTTGCCTGCTTGTTATTACAGCCTTTTGTGGTTTTGTCTTTTGATTTGAGGAGGTAGATTTAATTTGTGCATGATGCCTAGAGACAAGTACAACATGTAAATTGGTGTTAGCACCATTTCATAAACTATGCAGTGTTGATTGTTGCAAATTATGCAAGTGAATTGGTTTATTTTAGGATATATGTAATATTTTTGCATCTTGCATGAATTTCAGAATTTTTTATTTATTTTTGTTTTGCCTTTTTATGGCGTTGTATGAAATGATGTTTTTTAAGGGGATTGCCATGTTTTTTTGTTTTTTTTTCTGGCTTTTTGTTGCCTCACACTTTTGACTGGTGTGTTGAAAGGACAAAGGTTTTACTTTATTTGCTTTAAAATAGTGCAAATATGCATCTGCTTCAAAGCTGCAAAAAGATTCCGTTGGGAGATTCCATGACTACTTAGTATGCTTTAGTTTACACAATATAGTTTTGAAACCTTTTTTGGGTGTGCTTAATAACGTTTAAATAAAGAAGTAGCTATCACTAATTAAAAAACTAATGAACAGCAAATGTTTGTAATTTTAATTTATTTACTTTATTTGCAGTTATTTATCTAAATCATCCACGTTGGAGTTATTGGTTTAATTGCTGCATTTCCGAATTGCTTCATTTTAATTTACATTTAAGTTTGAAAAGTTACTATTTTGTACATACAAAGAAATGTCCCGGTATTTATTGTATTGTCCGATATTTACTTGACAGGCCGAGAGTGGTCAGATTGGTCAAGTGAACTGCGGATTCCAGGCGATGAATTAAAATGGAAATTTATTAGTGATGGATCAGTCAATGGCTGGGGCTGGAGATTCACAGTTTATCCAATAATGCCAGCTGCAGGTAAAAATGTGACCTGCATTGTAAGAGAATGATTGTGTGATTAAGGTTGTTACAAACTTTTCTGTGTATATGTATATAGCTTATTATTTGAAGCAGCGTTTTTTTATTTTTTTATTTTTAGGCCCTAAAGATCTCCTCTCAGATCGGTGTATCTTGTCATGCCCGTCGATGGATTTGGTTACTTGTTTGCTGGATTTCAGGTTGAACCTTGCTTCCAACAGGAGCATTGTCCCTCGCCTCGCTGCTTCCCTTGCAGCTTGTGCTCAGCTCAGTGCACTGGGTAAGAACTCGTCTTGTCTTCTTCCTTTTCCTGGTTTGTTTCTAAAATATGTATTTCCTTTCTATATATTGTTTGTTACCTTCATCCATGCATTTGCTGTTGATGAAGACAATGGTTTATTTGAAATATCTGACTTTTACAACTGGAAATTGTACTTCAGCCGCAGGTCACAGAATGTGGGCTCTACAAAGACTGAGGAAACTTCTTACTACAGAGTTTGGCCAGTCAATCAACATCCATAGGCTTCTGGGAGAAGGTGATTCAGAAGCTCGTGCAATGGTAAGACTGGTAATTTCACTCCATGTTAGGCTTTTTACATAGAAAAATCTATATGGACCAGCATTTTCTTATGTAAATCTTCCTTATATTTAGCATTTTAATGTCAGACCATGTCTTTCTCCTTGCCACATGGTATATATCTGGTATCTTAGTGCTATAAAATTCCTGGGGGTCATTCCAATGTGGCCTTTAGAATTTAGCACTAGTTATAGTATTTTAAAAACCACACATTTATTTGATCATTCAAAAAGACTGCATCACTTGCCACTCCACAGGCATAAGAAAGATGTAATGTATAGACTGCTTCCAGAGAATAAATAGATTATATAAAATAAAACTTTTTATATATGTCTAATGCCAGTTTATATATTACATCTTTCTTATTTAAAGAAATGTATGCTTTTTACTTTGATTTTTTTCCCCCATGATTTTATACTACTATTATTTTTTTCCTAGTAATATGGTAGTTGCATGTTAAACTTTAGGGAATTTCCTCTTTATATTAATGATTTAGTATGGTTGTAGCATTCTTTTTATTATAAACCGAAATGCTGCAGCCGAGTAACTGCTTTGTTTAATAGTAGATAAAATACCAATGAATTTTGGTAGTAGGAATCCGAAATGAGCCGTAGGATAAATAATTGGAAAGAGCTATTAGAGACCTATTGATGCTTGAGTGATTATAACAGTAGATGTGTGTATGAATTAAGTGAATATGAGATATAAAGATGCGAGTAGTAGTTGGCAACTTTATTGTAGGTTAGTGAGTTAAAGGACACACCAAACATGGGAAAATAATGTATAAATAAAAATGTTAATATTTGCACTTGGAAGTTATAAAACAAAATGTCCTCTAGTAATAGAAAACCAGCTTTGAATTTAGTAAATTACACAACTAAAGAGAATGTCCCAGAACACGGGCAAACTTATCCATACCTAATTACCCTGATTACTTTTGCAGGTTGTCAGTCCGTGAACAATCAATATCTGTTAGGAAGCAGTTAATCTGCTAATGAGAGGAATAAGATAATGAAAGTGAGACCACTCTGGTGAGTGGATCTCTTGCTAATGGACAGACAGAATGTAGTATATTCAAAGCTGCTTTTCTGTTACTAAATTATTTCTTTTTTTTAAATAATTTCCAGTTGCAAATATCCATATATTTATTAGTTTTTTACTATAGTACCATAATTGAGGGGCATGCTGACCTTCATGTGCTGCAGAACAGCGTGCCGTCATTAGGGTGCCGAGAGCTGCGTCCTGATGACTCTCTGCGCTCCAGCCTGCATCCCATCTGCCCCATCTAATATTTACTGGACCTGCTTGCTGGAGGCTGCCAAGGCTAAGGTAAGGGACTGACGGTGTTCCATGTGGGACTGGCATGTCACTAGGAGCATATTGTATGTAATGTCACTGTGTGCATGTGTCACTAGGAGCATGTTCCAATGTACAATATGCTCCTAGTGACACATGCCAGTCCCACATGGCACACTGTCAGCCCCTTGCCTTAGCCTTGGCAGCCTCCAGCAAGCAGGTCCAGTAAATATGAGATGTGCCACCTAATTGAGGTCTCTGCTGTTGCCCTGAAAGCACGACAGACGTTGGACAAATAAGGACAATGACAGGAAAAAAATTAGTGTTAGGAGGGCACATCCGGTAGAATAGGGGAATGCTTGTTGAGAAGAGGTAAGTAGCAGATGTTCTGCATTAGGGAATTTTTTTTCTTGCATCATTAGTTATTTCATCATATGGTACAATAGGTAAAGGGGCTACATACAAATCCATTTGATGCTGCTGCACACTAGGGCCCTCATTCAATTGCCATTTAGTCAATTGAATAAGGCTCTAAATAAGCACATAGCATATTTTTTTAAAGAAGTTTTTAGTTCGTAAAAACTTTGCTTTTGGATAGATGATTACGAACTAAAAACTTAAAAAAATATATATGTTATGTGCTTATTTAGAGCCTTATTCAATTGGCCAAATTGCAATTGAATGAGGGCCTAGGCACGCATGGTTCCTGTTGCCAAATCAGTCCTGTGTATTTTTTTATTTGATACATTTAGCTTCCTTCATTTTTTCCACTTTGGTTTTCTCTTTTTAGTATAATTTGCTGCTGCGATACAATGCTAGATTTACTATTCGGTAGAGTAGGCAGCTTTTTAGGGCGCTATGTTTTTCTACTAAAAAGTGTGTCAAAACAGACACTGGTTTAAACAGACATCCTTACAGATAACAGTGTCTTGGGGTGGGAATAATAAAGCTTTTCTCTGCTCGGCTAAATTATGCTGCTCGTCGAGACACTTCTATCTACTGTACATAGCATGTAAGCTGGGAATTCTGGTCGGTGACATACGAATTATGTACACACAAATGCTATAATTTTTATATATACATTTTTATATACATATCTCTGGGCACCTGTGGAGTTTTGCCTAGGTGTGCCTTAAATGGTACCTTAGTAGGGGTGGATTTACATCTATCATTTCATATGTGTGTACTTGTAAGCATCATTCTAATGCTTTGTGTTCTTTCAGAGTTTTACAGGCAGTGCTTTAGCTGCTTTGGTCAAAGGTCTTCCAGAGTCTTTGCAGAGGCAATTTGAGTATGAAGATCCAATTGTAAGAGGGGGAAAGCAGTTACTTCACAGTCCTTTCTTCAAGGTAACAAAGATATAATGGAAGAATACATTTTCCATTTACTTTTTTATGCACTGTGCAAGGTTTAAAGTCTATATGTTGCTTCAACTCTTCAACTAACAACATTTTATATAACCCTTTTGTTCTGTTGGTGATATTTTTCCTCATTTTTATTAAACATGGTCATCTTTTGACTTATCAGCCTTAGTTCCTAATCTACTTTTCGGTTAAAATTGTGTTTTTTATGAGTAGTTCACCTATGGCTGGATCCTGGCATTACTTTTTCTACATCTTTTGTAATATTTGATATTCGAGCCAGTGATATCCTCTAAATACATGCTTTTCATATACTACAAAACTGATGGTCTTTAAATCTCTATTGCTACAGAGTTCAAGGGATATGGAAGTTTTCTCATACTAGCTAGTAAGTGACTATCTCTCAGCAACATTCTGCATGTACTGCTGAGATGGCCACTGATTGGCTAATCTGAAACACAGCACTGCAGAGTCTGCAGAGGGCTGACCCAAGCAGGTACAATGTGTATTTAGTACATACATGTGAATAGATACATAGTTATATTATGTTCCTAGAGAAATATAGAAACCTTCCATATTGCTTTAATTTTGTCTGCTTTCGTATTTGCAGTATATTATAGTGAAAAAATGGTTTAGTACTGGAGGAAGGGGACAGATTGTAATACTGGAAGAAAACACTGCAGCTACCTGAACAAATAACAGTATGCTGAAAACTGAGCGTGTGCATTTGAAAATAAGTGGGACATTAATTTCACTACCAATGTAGTGTATCACTAATACTGAAGATAATGTACCTTTTTGTATCCTAAAATATTAAAATGTTTTTGCTAGACCAGTTTGGAGAAAACTCCTCACTTCCAAGAGAACAATATACAGTTTAGAGTGAGAGAGGGAGAATTAGGGTTGGGTTGTATTGGCTAGTAGCTACAGTAACCTCAGACACCTTTTCCTGTTAGACATCAAATGGCAGAACTGCACCAGAAAGGTCTCTATGCTCTCTGTGCATCACCAAGTATGTGGGATCAGTGCTGGTTGGAAGGTCAGACATGTAAATATTAAATATGCAAGTAGTGTTCTTGGGCACCGAGGTGTCATCAGTGTGGAGCTCCTGAGACAATTGCACTCTCGAGCATGACCAAGGTACAGGAGAATAATAATTCTCTGGTGGAGGAGATCATCGACTTACCAAGCGTTATTCTGATTAACTTTGCCAATTAATTTATACTTAAATGTGGGCCACTTTATGGTTCATTAAACCACAATTGTAATCGTGATGACACTGGAATCTGGAATAATTTGAGCAGTTGCATCCTTAGCTATGTGTCAGTTTTACTGTATTTTCACGGTTTTCTTTCATTGTTATAGTGTTATCTGGTAAATGACTTGTCTGTTTTATTTTTATTTTATTTTTAATGTTATGGAAATAGCAGCTGGTTATTTGAGTCCAATCAATGGCCAGAAAATCGTTTTTCGTTTCATGGTGCCATTTCATTAAGGCATTCATTTCTAGGCATTGGTTGAATATGCATCAGTTTTTTTGCCAGATGAAAGTGAATGGATCTTACACTACACTTACAAATTCAAATTTTTAACCAATAAGGCCTCATTCAATTAACGGCCGTAGGAGATGCGTGGCCGCAAGGACCGGCCCGCAAGCTACTTCCGTATTCTATTCCCTTGCGGCCGAGGTCTCCAGGAGGCTTGCGGTCAGCGCCCTGTTATCCCTTGCGGCAGGGAAAGCCTTTGACCTTACGCGGCCGGAAGAGTTTTGGCCTCAAGAAAGCAAAGGTCGCTATTCAAATGCTACACAAACCCTTCCGTCAAGACTGTAATTAACGAAGACCGAGCCGCAGCTTACTTACACCAAAAAGGTCCTGCAAGGCTCTTACTTACAAATCGTAACACCAATTAAGCACATAAAAAAGCCATCCTGTACTTTGATGAGACGTGAAAGTGATTGGAGGTGTTAGAATTCATAGCACAACATTTCCCTACACTCAAATCTGCAAATCATTTTTATTGTAATTCATGTTCAATTTCCGTGTCGAGAGTCCCACGGGCTTGGAGCACATTAGACCTGCAAAGGCTGCGGGATAAGCCTCCGTCAAGTCCATAAATGGGTAAAATAGACTCACAGTTCGCAAAGGGCCTACTTGCAAATCGTAGCACTAATTAAGCAAATAGAAAAGCCATCCTGTACTTTTATTAAAAGTGAAAGTGATGTTTGGTCTTAGAATTAATAGCTCAACATTCCCCTACTCTCAAATCTGCAAATAAAGAAATTTAATTTCATGTTCAATCTTCGTGTTCTATCTATCATGCAAGCCCGCAGGCTTGAATAAGGAGCTACGGGCTTGGTCATTGAAGCCTGTGGGACTTGGACGGATTTTAAACCTAAAATCAAAGATTATAATTTGGCGATGTGCAAGCTTGAGAATGTTTTGCTATTAATCCTCATGTCCCCCATTGTGTTGCCTATCATTTACAGAGCTTTACAGTGCTATTTTGAATTTATATTTGCATTTACAGTTTTCCGACTTTGCGGCCTTGAAACTTTTATTTAAAAAAAAACACTTGCATATTTTATTTTCTTATTAGGTCTTGGTAGCACTTGCTTGTGACCTTGAGTTGGATACTCTTCCATGCTGTGCAGAGACACACAAATGGGCATGGTTTAGAAGATACTGCATAGCTTCGAGAGTTGCAGTAGCATTGGACAAAAGAACACCTCTACCTCGTCTCTTTCTTGATGAGGTATGATTTTTATGAATGTGTTATTTAAATGGCGCTTGCCAATGTGTACAATAAAAATTGTCTATTGTCAAATTTGTTTTTGCCACTTGCTATTGTTTCTCCACCAAAATTAATTTGTTTAGAGTCAATAAGGAAATGTCTACTCCCTTTATATTGCATTATTTCATGTGGAGGATGTACCTTTTTATTGTCAACTCTCTGGTTATAGGTGGCAAAGAAAATCCGTGAATTGATGGCAGATAATGAAAATATGAATGCTGTCCATGAAAGCCATGACATTTTCAAAAGAGAACAGGATGAACAACTTGTTCAGTGGATGAATAGGTTGGTATTAATGTACAATAGATTTGTGTGGGTGTAATTAGTCACCATAGTGCATAGATGTATGCAGCTGTAACAGTTTCCTTATTGTGCTTTGAAGTCCGTATAATAATTTTATTATTTTAACATGTTTACATGTCTCTGATAATTTAGATTTTAGTTTGATTTAGCGTTTAATAATTTGAAAACCGCACTTCTTTTTTTTCTATTTTTTTTTTATACTGCAGACGGCCTGATGACTGGACTTTGTCAGCTGGTGGCAGTGGAACCATCTATGGCTGGGGTCACAATCACAGAGGACAGCTTGGGGGAATTGAAGGCGCAAAGGTCAAAGTCCCAACACCGTGTGAAGCATTGGCAACCCTCAGGCCAATACAGTTAATAGGGGGAGAACAAACACTATTTGCTGTCACAGCTGATGGCAAGGTAACAAAATCAGAGGCCTTTCTGTTATTAGTATTTATTCACCAGTACTTCCCCATGTGCAGACTTTATCCATTGCTCGATGTAGGTTGTTCATTTCATGGGTGGTCTAAAACTTCAAAGCCATAAAGGCTGTTTCTAAGATCATGGAAGGAACCCATTCATAGAGATGCGTTATACTTTGGAAAAATATTTTGCATCTAGTAATGCAGGTTTTAGAGGCCCAGACTGCCAGGATTCCCCCCTAATTCATTTTTTCCCCCTATATAAATTTTATTACTCTTCTTTCAGCTGTATGCCACTGGATACGGTGCTGGTGGAAGACTTGGAATTGGTGGCACAGAATCTGTGTCCACACCCACACTACTGGAATCCATTCAGCATGTCTTTATAAAGAAGGTAGCAGTCAACTCTGGAGGGAAGCACTGTCTTGCACTCTCTTCAGAAGGGGAGGTGTATTCTTGGGGAGAAGCAGAAGATGGAAAACTTGGACATGGAAACAGAAGGTAAAATTACACTTGGAGGCCTCATTGTTCATGTTAGATGTTTGCTGCTTTTATTTAATTAGACTAGTCTGTTTTTTAGGCTCCTATGGGCCAATTTAATAATATTTATGTTTACGGAGGAAATAAACTACTTTTTTAATGATTTTATTCCCCTATTTAGCCCGTGTGATCGTCCTCGTGTTATTGAATCATTAAGAGGAACGGAAGTAGTAGACATTGCTGCTGGAGGGGCTCACAGTGCTTGTATTACTGCAGCTGGAGAGCTGTACACTTGGGGTAAAGGACGATATGGCCGGCTTGGGCATGGAGACAGTGAAGATCAACTGAAACCTAAACTGGTGAGTTTAGCGAAGACCCATGTTGATTTTCCCTTTTGCTTTTTTTTTTTATTTTTTATCTAGCTTCTAGAAACATGCACATATAAATTATAAAGAGAAAAATACTTTATTTTTTATAATTTCTCAGTAGTAGAAAAGGACTGATTCATTTTACTTTGCTTGGACTCATTACAGCTCTTTTTCTAGGTACACTACATTATCTATTATAATTTCGTCAACTTTCTATGCTTTATTTGCCTGTCATAAGGTTTTGGAAAGCTGATCTTAATGGATGACTATGTTGACTCACTACACCAAATATACCATAACACTAGTGTTACGTTGCTACATCTAGTAAGAATTCACATAAAAAAAAATCTGGAAAAACCTGGCAAGAACCGAAACCTGGTTTTTAATGGCCATGACTTCCCGCTCCTTTTTTTTTTTTTAATGTAATTTTTTTTATTTATATATATATATATATATTTTTTTTTTAAATGTATTTTTAAGGATATAAAACCGCTATTGATACTGCTGACTAAGTAATTTTGCAGCCGAGTGAGCTATGCTTTGCCTTCCATTTGCTATGTACATTTAGAAACTAAAAAATAATAAAGGAATTTCTAGACCATCTCAGTATAAATGTAAATAAACTGTATTTTGTTACAGGTGGAAGCGTTACAAGGATATCGTGTGATAGACATTGCTTGTGGCAGTGGGGATGCACAGACACTTTGCCTGACTGATGATGACACTGTCTGGTCATGGGGAGATGGGGACTATGGGAAGCTAGGAAGAGGAGGTAGTGATGGCTGCAAGGTGCCTATGAAAGTATGTATTTCTCACTGTCATTGCTTTGTATTCCAGTAACTTAAAATCAAGTATGGTGTCTTCATTTTAATAGCATTCTTCATCAAACTCAAAGTCATTAAATATCAGTATTGATATCTATTTAAAGAGTCGAGAGTTCTGTCTATTCCTTATGGCACAAGGTATCGTCAGGTTTACAGAATTGCAGAATAAAAGCATACATAGTCTGTGATCAGAAAGTTAGCCTGCCTGTAAAAACTTATGTATTTAGTTACTCTAGTCAGTTGCTGCTTAGTTGGTCTTTAATATGGTTAGGTACAATTTATCAGTAGTGCACCAAAACCCTCAAAAGTATTAGATAAGCAATATTTAAAAGTAAATTTCTGATTCAGGGCTATTTTATGATTTGTCTTTGATATTGTTAACTTCTAGAACAGGACACTACAAATCAAGGGAGCCACAAAAGTACTCTGAAGAATAATGGTTTGGACCATAAATATAACTTCTACTTCTGTAATGAAATAAAAAAATATTTGAAAATTGCACAAATCCATAGCTGTCAAATGAACAAATCCTTTTTTATAAAAGGACATGTGGAATTGGCACTCAAGATACTGTGAATACTATCTCTAAAATAACATGCATTACCTGCCTCCTTCATTGATCTTATATATTTTTAAAGTATTTTTAACTATTTTTTAGCATGCTAATAACATTTTATTTTGGAAACCTGTATATTACCCTGCACCATTTTTGTTTACTGGAACTCTTCTGGCATAATTAAGTTACTTGATTTGAGGTTATAACCGTACAGTCTAAAGAAGAACCCCCCATTACACTCTATACAGCAGCTGTGTTTCATGGATATCTGTTTAGATATCAACAGCTCTTATTTGTAGAATTAAGAAGGGATATGTAAAAATATTTGTGTAATAGAAAAAATATTTGTAAATGATAAATAGTTTAGTTTATTATGTATGACAGCAATGTAAAAATGTAGAAATATGCAGTATCAAGCCTTTCACAAAATAAAAGCAATCCCTTATTTCTGTTGCTTGAAGATCTCAAGGTTACTTTATAATGCAGAGCGAGTCAGTTCAGCAGGTTTATTGTGAGCACTGTGATTCTGTGATAAATTTGATAGCTTAAGGTGAGGACAGAATTTAATATTTTAAATGAAAAGTCTCTAAAATGAGGAACAGATACCTAAGGGTTCCATTAAAATCCCACCTTACCCCTTTGTGTTTTGATATCCGAAAGCTGAAAACCTGAATTTCCCATCTAAACATAACACAAGAGTACCATATAAAAGACAAATGACCCATCAAGTCTGTCCTTTTCCAGTAAAACCGTGTTTTATTGATTCTGATCAATGCCAATATGGTTAGAATGCCATTACTGTCTCTACCAAGAGGCAATTATGTTCTTGGAAAGCATTAGTTGCTCGTACTTCTCCTTATTCTTCCTTCGTGAACCTCTTTTTGAATCTCTCTGTATTTTGAAGTTTCTTATCATTCCTCCTTTTATAATCATATTAAAGGCATATTCAAGTGAGGTTAGTTATGAATGGATCCTGTAGAGGAGCTTTATAACCCTCCTAGCAAAAATGTTTGCATGAAAAAAAGCAAACTATATTTACAAAAAAAAATTTGTGCTGGGGGTGATGTAGATACCCCCAGAAACGTCCGCTGCGCTATAGGGTACGATTGCGTAAAACCGTACCCAATCTAACTGTGCATGCGCGAGCCGATTTGGCTTTTCAGCAAAATGGCAAAGAGCAGTGATTTAACAGTGCCAATTTCCCTTTACAGATTGATTCACTGACTGGACTTGGGGTAACAAAAGTTGAATGTGGCTCTCAGTTCTCCGTGGCTCTCACAAAGTCTGGTGCTGTGTACACATGGTATGTATATCATATTAATGACTGAATATGAAAAATATATATTTTTCCCTTTTGAGAACATTTTGTAGGTATGAGTGTGTTACATACACAATATAGCACACCATTTAAATATCAGGTGCCTAAATATAGATGACTGCTATATATTTCATTGCAAGAAGAGTTGACAGGGATAGACTGTATTAGGATGGTTTCTAAAAAGTTAAATTCCACGTCAATAAAATTTGGGCATGTGATGTCACAGCTAAACAGATTTTTCCATCATGTAATTCTTTGTCTTAATGTCCACTGATTTTTGTTGCTCGTATCTCACTACCCACCTATAATTAATGGGCCACCTAAACTCAAAGTGACATAGCTTAGGTTGCAAGTATGATATAATTTAAAACTGTCAGTAATAACAAATACTTAATCAGTTTAATGTTATTTCACTGTTGAAACAATACTATAGTTAAATTCAATGATTTTTAGTTTATTTGTAGTTCAATCAGCGTAACTGCCAGCTCAACATGGCATGTGGCCATGTTACTTTGCTATAGGAAAATTAACTTTTGATTGGCAACATTCAAATGATAAAACTTCTTATTACCTATAGTTTGAAATTATACATATATGGAACTCCTTTGTGTCACTATTTTTTTTTGTTGTTGTTTTTTTTTATGTTAATGTGCACATAGGAGAGGAGTAACATCTAAAAGTTGTGGAATTTGTCTTTTGTGCCATTTACACTTACCAAAGCCACAATTTGAAATTAGTCCTGTTTTTTTTTTTTTATTCTGAGGTGAAAAGTCAAGAACTGATTTAAGAAACAAACTTACTTCTGCAGTTCTAATGCATTCATCTTGTAGCAATGAAAAAGTGCTAAAACATTTACACTTATTAGAATTTCTATAAGTGTAGTCTTTGATGTAAGAGTAACTTGGGATTAGATGTGTGTGAGCAATCGAACCTTTTCTAGTGAAATAGAGGTAATTTGTTTAGAACAGTGGTTCTCAAAATGTTTAACCTGGGCACTGTTTAGTTTGCTGGGGAGAGCCGCTAAGATCTGGGACATTTCTTACATTTCTGATTCTATGAATAGAGTACATTTTAACACACACATTCCTCAATAACCTATGTATAACTCTGACTAATAATCATGATACGTTTTAAAGTGTTAGGTTCTACTTATTGTCACTGAGGTCCAGTAGATATTGGCATCAGTCATAGGGCCAGCTCTTTAGAATCACTGGTAGAGTATGCTGTGTAACAACATACAGTGATGTGTAGATGTGTTTGTATTGCTCAAGATGATGGTCAAATTATGAGGAATGCAGAATTGTTGTATATATACAGTGTATACTGAATTGTATCATGCATAAATCATTGCATAATAATGATCTTAAGCAAATTTCAATGTGTTATTGATTCACAGCATGGGGTTGTTTTTATTGCAAATTTTAATTTGTTACAGATTGTTTCTTGCATAGAATAAGCAAATATACAAATGTTTCATTGTTCAGGGGCAAAGGAGACTATCATCGGTTGGGCCATGGCTCTGATGATCATGTGAGGAGACCACGTCAAGTCCAGGGTCTTCAGGGAAAAAAAGTTATTGCCATTGCGACTGGATCATTGCACTGTGTTTGCTGCACAGAGGATGGTAAACAGACACTTAGGAGAACTATGCTATTTGTTAACTAGACTGGATCTGTTGTTGAACTGTAATTCCTCTAAATTGTTTGTAATATGGAAAATGAGTAATAGATTTGGCATCTGCAAACCAGATGCTGATATCCACACTGTATAAATGTATTCTGTATCACTGAAATTGCTCAGTGTCTTAGCTTGGAACACCAAAAATAGCAGCTCTGATATTATGCATGTGTTTCTATGGTCATACAGTACTGTGTGGAATATAATCTGAGCACTGCTTGTGCAAATTGGCAGGAAAATCCAATTTGCCCTTAAAGGCTTTTTTTTGTTGATTTCCTGTTGTAATTTAAATACGCGACTTACTGTGTGTGTTTCTGGGCATCTGATACATTATGAAATACCTAAAATATGAGTTTTGTGATTTGCACTTAGATTTTGCATTTTGTACAGAGTTTATACACTATAGCCAATAATGAAAAAAGTAGTAGTATTTAACTATATATTTATATATTTTTATATATATATATATATATATATATATATATATATATATATATACACACACATCACAGGTTTGTTAATTTTTAATAATCACTAATTCTAGCTGTACTTCTCTGCCAAATGTATGATTGTGATTCTTTTTTCATCTTTTTCGAACATTAAACACTCATTTCATAGAATAGTATTTACTAATATACTTGATTGTTGTTGATACTGTACTTAGTAACATTCTTTATTCAAATTTTATATATATATTTAAAACACGTCAGGCAGGTTTAAATAGTATTAAAATACTTTATTCTTCAAAACTGTTGGAAAACTGTGAAGTTCTGCTTCATTAGTTGGTCAGTTACAATAACAACAAACATTGAGCAAAAGTTACTTTTCAGCAACACAATGGTTATTTGACATTCCTGTGAAGTATTTATTTTTTTCCTTGCATTGTCCCTTTCTTTAGGAGAAGTGTATACTTGGGGTGATAATGATGAAGGACAGCTTGGAGATGGAACCACCAATGCAATTCAGAGGCCTCGACTTGTTGCTGCACTTCAAGGGAAAAAGATAAATCGAGTTGCTTGTGGATCAGCGCACACATTGGCTTGGTCAACCAGTAAACCTGCTAATGCAGGAAAACTGCCCACACAGGTTAGCTACTGAGTGTAAAGGACTTTCCTGTTGTATTCTCTAGGCATTTCAATTTTGAAATGTAAGTAAAAGGTGGTATTGTTCTAGAAAATGAGAAGCAATTGGAACAAAGGTGATATGTTTTTAAATTCACTTGCCTATTACTTACCTTTACTCCATTAATGTGTCCTGTCTTCAAAATATGTGAGTTTGAAACAACATTGTCACTAAAACAAAATGGGAGCCAGTTCGACTTTCTAGGAGGGGTTACATTTAGAGCTACTTCAGCGCTTCTAGATGAACGCTTGCAATTAGACACCGTAGCCTTTTAGATATCTAAATAATTTGCATGTTTAAATAATATTTATTTTATTTCCTTATAGAAAGACTGACATGCTAAAACTTGTGCTCTTCTAACGTTAAAACATTTTGATTTAGCCAACTTTTTGGTTAGCATACCATCATTTAAATTACATCTGAATAGTATTGTTATAGTGTATTCCATTCTTAAAATGATTTGTTGTGCTTAAAAGTTTATCTTTAATAGTAAAAGTATTTTCAGGTCGTATCAAAGGAAAAGTACTATATAGATTTATTGTCCCTTTTACAGTTTCCTTGCATTTGTATTACTGTATCTGCAAAGTTATGTGCAGAAAATAAAAAATAAACCTTCCTTTTTATAGGTTCCAATGGAATATAACCACCTCCAAGAGATCATGATAATTGGTCTGAGGAATAGATTGCTGTTATTGCATCATATATCTGAGCTTTTCTGTCCGTGCATCCCTATGTTTGACTTGGAGGGACGACTTGATGAGACAGGACAAGGCCCTTCTGTTGGGTTTGACACACTTCGTGGAATTTTAATTTCTCAAGGAAAGGTACACAAAGGATCCTAAATTATCACATATTATAATTGTCGAACTACGATTCGTCGCCACGCTGCGTTGCTTACGACTTGGCGATGAGCGCCGCCGCGCGAGGCTCGCCGTTAAACCGCTCTGTTGCGTAGTGCGCAGGCGCTCATTGCAGGCGCTCATTGCAGGCGAGCCTCGCATAGCGAGGCGAGCCGTTAAACCGTAGCACTTATGAGCGCCGCAGGGCTGAGCGATAAGCGCCGCAGGCGATCATTGCCGGCGAGCCGTGTTAAACCGTAGTACTTTGGCAATGAGCGCCGCAGAAAAAATGCCGCACGAACAAAACGAAAACCAGGCGACGGCACTAAAACCACGGAAAACACGTACCGATAATCCGCTAAGACGCATACCACACATTATCCGCCATTTTAGGATAATGCGTAAGTACACAGCTACGTTAACGGTTTCGGATCGCGCAAGCACACTTTTACACTGAACATGTTCATCACGCTTACACAGCACCTCCACACCACTAATGCTGCTGCAACATCAACACAGATTGCCAGCTCTTCAACACAATGCATAAAAATACGTAAATTCATTTATTAATTTGAATTCTATATTTCAGTAGTACACAGAAAACAACATTAGCTACCTTACAATTCCATATGTATATTAATAACTAAACAACTTTTAAAACATACACATCTGATTGCCGTCATTTTTTGACGGGCAATACGCTAGTATTTATATAGTACTTACAAAGATAAAATGGGAACTGCTATATGTAACTGATGTTTTGTTTCATGTAATTGTGCAGTGCTTTTATCATTATCTCCTAAATGTTCTGCAACAGGTAGTTCACACACATTTTAACTTGTCAAAATGTATCGCAACCATAAGACATTTTCACCCCAGTTATGCAAATTTGTTGATGGCTGTGAGGTACAGAGGATAGATACAGTGCTGTTATATTTATTGATACCTTTTGGTGGCTGTCCAGAGTGTGAACCTACATGTAATACTGGTTATGGAAGCTCCATCACACCGTATATAGTAGCGTGTCTCATGGTTCTTTAACGCTGATATTCTAAAATGTAAACTTCCAAATCTTGTGTTTTTCAACCTGTCCGTATGTTATCTTTATAGGAGGCTGCATTTCGCAAAGTTGTTCAGGCAACCATGGTTCGGGATAGGCAACATGGTCCAGTGGTTGAGTTAAACAGGATACAGGTCAGTTTCTTGTTCTCACTATTAAATTGCTTTAGGGGTAAACATCAATGAAATGTGCCACTCATCTATTCATTGCAGTAAACTATTAACAATGTACTGTATAATTCTCTTTTTAAAGGACCACGAGGTCACCATATGTGTGTATTTTTAAAACTCAAGAATTGACTTGGATCTTGTCATTTATTTATAGTTTGTATAGCCCTTGAAGCCCTCCCACAAGAGTCTATAATGGTTACACATTTTTTTCTGAATAGTTATGTATAAACGTATCTATAAGGCATAACCCGTTCTATACTGATAAATGGGCTGTCTCAGGGATTCTTTTATTAGTTTGAATCCCATGCCTTTATTTAACTTATATATTTTTTTACAAATTCATTTTTATATATGTGTTAGTGTGTTAATAAATACATTGGCCAACTAAAAAAATAAGTGCAAGATACTGGATTAGAACCAAAGGCTTCACATTTAAACACTACACAGACATACTTGGTCTTAAAGTTATTTATGGAAATTAATATATCTAGAATAGAATGTGCAACAGGCTCGCAACCTTATTTATTTATTGTTTGTAGATATTTGTATGTGTTTGAGAAGTTAAAGTATACAGATAGCACAGCAAGTTAAGCTGCAGCCTGAGGATGTGAGGGCTCACGCCCGGTTCAAGGTTTTTTGTTTTTTTATTGTGATAGTAAAGCCTATTTTTTGTTATTTAAAAATGAGAACTATGTTAATTAAGTTATATAATAAACAAAATGTCATTATTTCAATATATATATATTCAGATAATATTGTTATTCAAATATCTATTTTAAACACAAAACAGAGTTGCATTATGCTAACATTTTCTGTATTCTATAACCTAAATATGCTATCAAATTATTTTTAAACAAAGAAATCTGTATGAGGACTTAAACTAGAGCCCTTCAGCTCCATAGACTGCAGCTTAACTTATGTGGGTACAGTAGTCACATATGAAATAGCCACTGCTTGATTCAAAACCTATACAACAGATTCTAATTGATATTCAGTACAATCCTGCAGTTCAAAGCTCATTTAGGCAGAGGCAACACACTATGATCCCCTGACTTCTATTAACCTTAACTCCATGAATTCAGGATCAGTTTTTAAAAAGGAAACACATTTCCACATACCTTTTCACTCTGTGTAATGGTGCAGAGTACATGTGGTGACCTCGGTGACCCTTTCATTTCTACATGTATTTAATATGTAAACCATGTATTTTAAGGTTTCTTCAAATTACCCTTAAACATACACAAACATCAATATTCACACTGCTTTACTGTTGTGTAATGCACTGGTATCCCCACAAACATAATTAATGAGGAATTGTAAAGTATTTGGAAAGAGAAAATGAAAAACTTTTTTTTTTTTCCTGAAAGGATAGAATATGCCTCATTATGTAAAACCCATGGTCAAGCTGTTTACCTGTAATCCTTTTTGTAAAATATGATATCCCACATATGTGTCCATGGCACATTCATAGACTACAGGAGTGTAAAGGGAGTGAATTTGCCTCTAACCTGAATTTGTGACTAACATAACATTTGTGGATTTGTCAATCTAAAGATGTACAAGTTTTTATAACATGCTGCTAACATTTGAAATGGAGAAATTCAGAGGGAAATTTGTATTATAGTCTAGAGATGATGAAACCTCTAACATTTTCTCAAGGTCATAATCGTGTCATTATAAAATATGTGATGTACATTTATTAAACAAATGTGTGTCCTTTTTTGTATTTGTTTTTATGTCTGCCTTCCTCCTTTAAGCAAATCTTGTATTTTTTTATTTTTCAACTGCATTTTTCTCTGGAATTTGTTGCTTAGGTTAAACGCTCTAGGAGTAAAGGAGGGTTGGCAGGGCCAGATGGTACCAAATCTGTCTTTGGCCAGATGTGTGCGAAAATGACATCCTTCAGTCCCGACAGCCTTCTGCTACCTCATCGTGTCTGGAAGGTCAAATTTGTTGGTAATGAATTATTTGCATCTTTCACAATCTTGTTTGGAGTATAACCTGAATAATTGTAAAACAGGCTTCATTAGTTTAATTGATTTAAATGCTGTCCTTATATTAATATTCTTGATCTTAATGTTGTAACAATTTGTGGACTGAAAAGATAAATGGGTTTCAGTAAGTTTAAATGAGCACTTGCAGTTCTGGAAGGAAAGCCAATGCTTTTGGGTACCCTGTAGTTGCTGAATCAGACATTTAAACTGCCTGGCTTAATTAAATCTAATCCTCTATGTTTTTATGTTTGGCTTTTAGGTGAGTCTGTGGATGACTGTGGTGGTGGTTATAGTGAGTCAATTGCAGAAATGTGTGAAGAACTCCAAAATGGCCTAACTCCACTGCTTATTGTAACACCAAATGGAAGAGATGAGTCTGGAGCCAACAGAGACTGCTTCTTATTAAACCCAGCAGCCAAGAGCACTCTGCACATGAACATGTTTAGGTTTCTGGGTGAGTATTATGGCAGATAAGCAACATAATACATTATTTACAGGGAAGGATATTTAATCTCTTACCAGGTTGACCACTATTGACTATTTTGTTTTTGGTTTTGGATGTGTGTTCGGGAACTGAAGTACTAGAATAATGGAAAAAAATACTATGCATCAAATTCAAATAGATGCAAGATATACAGATATAAAGATATACAGCTTTATTTTTATGATGGTGTTAATGTAAAACGTTTTGAATTCCTAATTAAACTGTATACTATACTACTTTCTAAATCAAATTCTAAATCTATTTAATTTGTTTGATTTGAAGTAATATAATGAATTGGCTTATTTAAGAAATGTCATTTAAAGTTGTGTGTGTTTGTACAGTAAGTGGACTTATTTTAGAACATTGTTTCCAGAAAAAACGGTTTGATTTTATGAACATCTTTCTAGGATTTAGAAAACCGTATCCATATTACAATTGTTGATTTCAAAGGAGATAGTAGGTGACTGCCATGCACTGAAGGCATTTGTGTTTTTGTCTGATTTAAAGACTTCACAGCTCTATAGTGTGGGGGAAAACCTCCAGAATTAGTATATAATTAGTGACTCCCTAATCATTAAAGCAATGTTCTCTTTACTCATCAGGTGTCCTTCTTGGTATTGCAATTCGAACTGGAAGTCCTTTAAGCCTCAATCTTGCTGAACCCGTGTGGAAGCAGCTGGCTGGCATGAACCTGACAATCGCCGACCTTAGTGAAGTAAGCAACACTTTGAACATTAGAGAATTAGGTTTTATTGCTTTGAATTATCAGTGATTTGTTCCCTGTGCTTTTGCATTTTTACACCCATGGTTCTACTGCATTTTTAACAAAGAATGATGTATCAAACAAATATAGTACATGTTAAAGCTCAACAAAAGCTTTCCTTATTTTGCAAACTTTTCTAGATCAAGTTTAGTCCTCAAGGAAAAGCATAGATTATTGTGCAGTTCCATTTCACACCTTTTTAAGGATTCTCCTATTCATCATCCCAACCTTCACTTGACATACTGATCTGGGTCTTGTGGCATACCAGTGCTTTCTGTTTTATAAATTACTTGGTAGATGCATGGATAATTTGAATAGGAATAAATGCATCCATACATTTTTAAAAGTTACTAGCTTGTCTCCACAAAATAGAGAGGCCCAACAAAATTAGGCAAGCTGATGAATGGCTTCACAAATAACTTTTGTAGTTTCTTTCTTGGTGCAGTTGTGTTGCATTTGTCTGTCTATATATATATATATATATATATATATATATATATATATATATATATATATATATATATATATATATATATATATATATATATATATATGAGTTTTATCAAATAAAGGGAAAATACTACCAAGATTCATATACATTATGGGATGTAAAATATATATTTTTTCATCTTATGAATTACAAATGTGGACAGTGATTAACACTATTATTTACTCTAAAGGTGGATAAAGATTTTATTCCTGGACTCATGTATATAAGAGACAACGAGGCCACCTCTGAAGAATTTGAAGCAATGATCCTTCCTTTTACTGTGCCAAGTGCAA